>AWOL01S0000687.1:28915-82024 GCA_000715115.1 Nicotiana otophora
CTTATGGTCCGTGAATATATCCACACGGACCCCATATAAATAATGACGCCAAATTTTCAATGCAAATACCACCGCCGCAAGTTCTAAATCATGTGTTGGATAGTTCTTTTTATGATTCTTTAGTTGCCTAGAAGCATAAGCTATCACCTTCCCATGTTGCATTAATACACATCCAAGCCCGATTCTTGAAGCATCACAATATACCACAAATCCATCTATACCCTCTGGTAGAGTCAACACCAGTGACATAGTCAATCTTGCATTCAATTCCTCGAAACTCGTTTCACAAGCATCTGACCATTGGAACATAATTTCCTTCTGCGTCAATTTAGTCAATGGAGAGGCAAGAGTAGAAAACCCCTCCACAAACTTTCTGTAATATCCGACTAAGCCTAAAAAACTACGAATATCTGTTGGAGTTGTAGGCCTCGGCCAATTATTCACAGCTGAAATTTTCTGAGGATAAACCTTAATTCCCTCACTAGAAACTACATGACCCAAGAATATGACTGATTCAAACCAAAATTCAGACTTTAAAAACTTTGCCTATAACTGGTGCTGATGTAGGGTTTGCAGAACTACCCTGAGATGGTCAGCATGGTCCTCCTGACTTCGTGAATATACAAGAATATCGTCAATGAACACTATCACAAAGGAGTCAAGGAATGGCTTAAAACGCGATTCATAAGATCCATGAAGGTTGCTGGAGCCTTTGTTAGCCCAAAAGACATTACTAGAAACTCAAAATGTCCATACCGGGTTCTAAAAGCTGTTTTCGGAATATCCCGCCCCCTGATCTTCAATTGGTGATACCCGGATCGAAAATCAATTTTGGAGAAGTACCTGGCACCTTGAAATTGATCAAACAAATCATCTATCCTTGGCAGTGGGTACTTATTTTTAATTGTTACCTTATTAAGCTGCTGATAGTCAATACACATTCTTAGTGACCCATCTTTCTTTATCAGAAAAAGGACCGGCGTGCCCCAAGGCGACACATTTGGCAGGATAAAACACTTTTCTAACAAATATCTCAATTGTTCCTTTAGCTCCTTCAGTTTTGCTGGTGCCATTCTGTAGGGTGGAATAGATATAGGATGCATGTCTGGCATCATATCAATCCCAAAATCAATCTCCATGTCTGGTGGGATCCCAGGGAGTTCATCCGAAAAAACTCCCGGAAATTCATTCACAACAGGCAAAGACTCAAGTGTAGGCGCCTCAGCATCGATGTCTGTAACCCAAACCAAATGGTAAATACATCCCTTGTTGATCATTTTCGTGGACTTTAGGTAAGAAATAAACCTACCCTTCGGAACTACATCATCACCCTTCCACTCAATAACTGGCTCATTTGGAAATTCGAACCTAACAGTTCTGGTTCGGCAATCAAGCTTGGCAAAACAAGAGTAAAGCCAATCTATCCCCATTATCACATCAAGATCGACCATTCTCAATTCAATAAGATCGGCCACGGTGTCCCGACCATGCAACGTAACAACATAATCCCTATAAACCCGCGTGGCTAAAATAGATTCACCAACCGGAGTAGATACAGATAACAGCTCATAAAGTTGTTCTGGTTCTATCCCAAATTTCATAGCAACATAAGGTGTGGCATATGACAAAGTGGAACCGGAATCAATAAAAGCATATACTTCATGAGATGGGACAGTCAATATACCTATGACAACATCTGGAGAAGCCTCTGAATTCTGGCGACCCCTCATAGCATAGAAATGGCCGGATCCTCCCGAACTCTGAGCTCCGCCCCTAGATGCACCACGCCCTGCGGGTGTTGGAGTGCCTCGAGCTGGAGGAGGTATTGCGGATGTCGTAGCTGCAGAACTGGCTGGATGTGCCACGCCTCTGCCCGCACCCTGGCGGGACGAACGACAATCACTCTGAATGTGACCCCTCAATCCGCATCTGTAGCATATGTGTAAGTCGATGTAGCATATTCCTAGGTGCATCTTTCCACACCTAGGGCATGGGGGCTTCCTCTGCTGCTAGAATCTACCACCATGACGACACTGCCGATTGGATCCCATGTTGCCCTGACTAGGCCTGAAATGGCTCCACTGTTGCTGCTGACTAGGCCCTGATGGAGGTGCACTAGACGAAGACTGAGCAAAGGACTGTGATGGCCCTGACGAC
This sequence comes from Nicotiana otophora, assembly GCA_000715115.1. NCBI lineage: Eukaryota > Viridiplantae > Streptophyta > Magnoliopsida > Solanales > Solanaceae > Nicotiana > Nicotiana otophora. Next base: position 31,073 of record AWOL01S0000687.1, read on the forward strand.
TCTCCTCTGAATGTTGACTTGCCATGACCTGAAGAACCACCAAAGTTTCCCGTAGACCAGGCATTATTACTACCCTCTCGCTCCATTATGTTCCTTAATTTGCGGGTCTCTGTGGCTTGAATGAATGACACCATCTTTCCATAGTTCATATCAGAATTCAAGGTTGCTGTAATGGCCTCATTAATTACCAAGGGACTAAGGCCCTGCACAAATCGACGAACTCTAGTCTCCATAGTGGGCAGCATGTAGATAGCATATTTAGAAAGGTACACGAATCTCATATGGTAATCCCACACACTCAGTCTACCTTGTCTCAAGTTCTCAAACTCAGCAGCACGGGCTGCCTTAGTCTAGGCAGGCAAGAAATGATCAATGAAGGCATCAACAAACTCACCCCACTTCGCCGAAGGGCTTCCTTCTTCACGGGACTCCTCCCATAGTTCAAACCAAGAATATGCCACCTCTTTCAGGCAGTAGGAGGCCAATTCTATTGCCTCTGTTTCAGTAGCACGCATAACTCTGAGAGTCTTGTGCATCTCATCAATGAAATCCTGGGGATCTTCCTCTGGATTAGTACCCGTGAACACTGGAGGATCCAACTGGAGAAACATGTTCACCCTGGAACCAGTAGAATCCCTTGGTTGACTGGAAACAGTAGGTGCAATATTTGACCTCTGGGTCTGGGAAGCCACTATTTGAGCCAACATATGTATGGCTCCCCTAAGATCAACATCAGAAACACCAGAATCGGAAGCTAGAACTGGAGGTGGAACTGGTATATCAGGTGGAGGGACTGTTGCACCTTCAGTATTTAGGGACATGTGCGGTCTGATCAGTTGTAGTAGATCAGGCAATGTAGTAACTGGAGGAATATTCTCACTCCTCGGGCGCTTACCCGCATCATCAATTATACGATCAACTGTCACTCCTGGGGTGACATTGGCTCTTTGGCCAGTTCTTGCCTTCTTCTTAGGCGCCATGTACTGAAAATTAGAGCAACTCAGGAGTTAAAGGAGGAAAAATCTTACAACAAGCTTTATCGCACAATCAAGAACATGAAAGAAGGGTATTATTCCTAAATGCCCATGTAGCATCCTAATTATATATGTGGTCGACAACACACCGATAATAAGGACTCTACTAGACACGGCTCCGAGACATCCTAAGACACTTTAAAACATTAGTCTCTAATACCAAGTTTGTCAAGCCCCAAAACCGAGGAGCGTTATCGGCGCTCAACCGAGTGAACTCGAACGAGCAAGCCTATTAGATTCCTTCTACCCAATCTCATTCATGAATAAAGAGAATATATGTTTTTCTTAATTAAACAATAAAGTGGTCATGTCTGCAATTACCAATTTCTTACCATACGTTTCACCATTTTTAAAGTCTCAAATGGAGAAGTAATACAACCACAACATAGCATAGTTTGTCATTCCCAGCACCAATACACAACCCACACTATGTCTGCGGAGCCTCTATAGATAAATAAGAGTACAATGATAATGCCGGCAACAAGGCCCCGGCTATACCTCAAACAGAATACACAAAGTACAAAAGATGCATGACCCCGAAATGAAGTGGGGCTCACCAAGTCAGCTGGGAAGAAGGTGCACTGCTATCACTGACCAATATCTCCTGTTGTGGAACTACCTGCATCCATTACAAGATGCACCGCCCCGGCAAAAGGGACGTTAGTACTGTCGAATAGCACTAGTATGTATAACTAAACACCCTTTCAATAGAATGACAAATAATACAAATAAGATTATCATAATATCAATGAAAGTCTTAATTAACATCAAACCACAATTTAGGATAAAGACAGTGTTCAAATTAATTTCCATATCTTACATTGGGGGATTTTTAGTATCGATATACCATTGTCCACAATACCAGTACCATTATTCACCATACCAATACCACTATTCACAATACCATTATTCACAAAACCACTACCACCGCACTCTTAGCACGGAGTCCGATCATGGCCTGATCGGCTAGGCTATCTCAGTAGAGACATCAACCACAATTTCTCTCAATATCAATACCACCATCTTTAACACGGAGTCCGATCATGGCCTGATCGGCTAGGCTATCTCAGTAGAGACATCAACCACAATTTCTCTCAATATCAATACCACCATCTTTAACACGGAGTCCGATCATGGCCTGATCGGCTAGGCTATCTCAGTAGAGACATCAACCACAATTTCTCTCAATATCAATACCACCATCTTTAACACGGAGTCCGATCATGGCCTGATCGGCTAGGCTATCTCAGTAGAGACATCAACCACAATTTCTCTCAATATCAATACCACCATCTTTAACACGGAGTCCGATCATGGCCTGATCGGCTAGGCTATCTCAGTAGAGACATCAACCACAATTTCTCTCAATATCAATACCACCATCTTTAACACGGAGTCCGATCATGGCCTGATCGGCTAGGCTATCTCAGTAGAGACATCAACCACAATTTCTCTCAATATCAATACCACCATCTTTAACACGGAGTCCGATCATGGCCTGATCGGCTAGGCTATCTCAGTAGAGACATCAACCACAATTTCTCTCAATATCAATACCACCATCTTTAACACGGAGTCCGATCACGACCCGATCGACTAGGCTATGCATTAGGGACATCGACCTCAATCATAATTTCAATTACAAATTCCAGCACAATCACCACCATGTGTGCGGCATGGTGTCCGATCACGACCCGATCGACTAGGCTATGCATTAGGGACATCGACCTCAATCATAATTTCAATTACAAATTCCAGCACAATCACCACCATGTGTGCGGCATGGTGTCCGATCACGACCCGACCGGCTAGGCTGTCTTGTTTGAGGCATCAATCTTTTTATATCATCGCATTTCATAATACTTTCACATCTTTTTATTTCATCAACACTAGTGGCCATAATTATAAGATCATTCTTGGCACGTTGGCCATATTCAGTATTTCATGCTCACATTATCAATTTCAATTATCATCCTCATCATCAACAACAGACACAATTTAAATCAAAGTGTGTAGTACACATGTGAGCAATTTAGAGTCTAATGCACATAGAGCTATTGCACAAACTTTTGGCATAATAGCCTTCATTTGAACTTGACTTAAAGTCAAAACATTATTAATGCACAGCCCATATTTTAACACATCCTCAATTGGTAACATAACATGAATAGAGCATTTGGGATGCTTGTTGAACATATATCTTTCAACCCAATCTTACTCGGAATAGCCAATTTCATAATGAATCACTCGGGACTTACATAATTTACATGAATATCGTGGGATTCAATTCTAAGAGAAGACTTTAGCCAACATACCGCACTTGAGCTTCCTTACACTCTAAATGTTCCGGAATTCCTAGCAACTTCAATCTATTGTTGAAATATAACAAATTGAATCAAAATTAGGAAGGTGATCATGGTTCGAGCTCATTTTATCATTTTATCAAACACTAATTGTGCATCAAGGTTCCAAGGTCCCTTTTATGGAGAATTCCATCATCCTACAACCCAATATTTACCATTTTTAGCTCAACAATCTTCCTACACCCTTTGATAACACATGCATGTAAAATAAATAACTCTCATGCCCAAATATTATCTTGCTAGTTACCCATTTTCAGATAATTTTGAAATTAGGATTTAGGATGTAGAATCTTACCTCTTGGATGAAGACCTAGTGAGCTTCCCTTCTTAATCTTCCAAAACTTGAGCAAGAATTGAAGACAAATTATTGAAGAACACCTTATCACTCTAGGTCACTCTCTCTCACTCTAAAGTATCAGATTATGTCTCAAAAATGGCCCAAAGAGTGTATTTAACAAAATAGGGTCGGGTTTTAAAAACCCAAAAATGGAGCTATGGAACAAGGTATGCGATCGCATGATCGATATGCGGACCGCACATCGGTCGCATAATTGGTTACCAAATAGCCAAAAGAACTATCTGTGTATGCGGTCACTATGCGGTCCGCATAACTGTTATGCGGTCGCATAATGCACCACATAACAGTTATGCGGTCGTATAGTCGACCGCATAGTTGCTTCCAACTGACCCAATTAACTGCCTCACTCTGTGGCCATTATGTGGTCCGCAAAGTGGTTCTGAGGTCGCATAATGGACCGCAGAAATGTACTTTTCTCACTCACGGGCTTAACCCAAACACGTAAGCCTAGTCCGACACCATGAAATAATATTTTCTTTGCAAACTTTACCGGACTTTACACTTAAGTACTTCGAAATTTTCCGGGGTATTACAAAATCTACCAAGGACAAGTTGTAGCTATATCCGAAAAGTGAGTACATCTTCAGTGCCATCACCCGTCAACCACAACATCTCAGCTCCAACATCTCCACACAAGGTACAGAAGTATAGTATGAGTACAACCGACCCCATGTAATTCACAAGTATCATAACTAACCTCGACGAGGTAATAGAAGAAAAAATTATAAATGATACTCACCAATCACCTGTACAAGTTCATAAATTCCAACAAGTATAGAATAAAAATATGATTAAATCATGAAATCACAGATAAAACCACCTCGGTGATCTCAATTTTCTTAATGTATTCTGCTCAATCAACTATCAAACATATAAGGAATATATGTAAATAAATCAGGTAAACAACTAAGGAAATTTCAAGTAAAGATGAAATGCAATAATCAAATATCAATTCATTGTGGCGCGCAACCTGATCCAAATAAAACTCACATCACGGCTCTAGGGCCCATATCAGAATTTGAGTAACCAAATCAAAACAATGATAAGCTCTCCCAGAGTCCATATTAACTAGAAACCCGCCAGTTTCTCAAAATTCGCGTGTACACCATCAAGAAGACACATGAGAGGGTGACCCTAGAGAGATGGATCCATATCCACACGCATCATGGAAAAATCATGTGCTATCATAATCTTCTCGGTGCGGTCACAAGCTCAATATCATAATCCGCTTGGCGTGGTCATATGGTGATTATCCTGGCATGGTCACAGACTATATCACAATCTGGCCGATGTCGTCACAGGCTATATCACAATCGTATTGGTGTGGTCACATGCTATTTCACAAGCCGCCCAGCATGGTCACATGCTATATCACAATTCGCCTGGCGTGGTAACAAGTTATATCCAATCCGCCCCCCGTAGTCACAGGCTACCAGTCCAATTCATATCACCTGGTGCACGCATATGGGCTAAACCCCACACATATGCGCCACCTAGTGCACGTAGCTATCATAAATAACTCGGGAAACTAGTGCCTCAACCGAGTTTAGGTAAGATACATACCTCAAACAAGCAAAAACAATACTCTAGAAATACCATCTCGCGTGAATCAACCTCCGAACAACTCAAAACTAGCCAAAAGCAACTCAAAAATATAAAATAATGCTAAGGAAAACAACCCCGAATAATAAAGGTCGAATCTTCAATCAAATACTTAAAGCCGATCAAAATTTCAACCAGGGCCCGCTCTCCGGAACTCGACAAAACTCACAAATCTTGACAACCCATTCAAATATGAGTCGAACTACACTAATTTCACTCAAATCCAACTCCGAATCAATGTTCATATCTCACATATTAACTTTAGAAAGGTTTTGACAACCCCCCCCCCCCCAATTTCTCTTTTAGATTCATCAAACTTAAATGCCAAAATCAAAGATGGAATCATGTAAAATAATCAAATTCGAGTCAAAAATACTTACCCCAATCAATATGGTGAAAATCCTCTCAAAGAATCGTCCAAATCCCAGCTCCCAAACTCAAAATATGATAAAGTCCGAAATTAACAACTTATATGCACTACCCAGATAAAGCCTTCACGAACGCGCAACACTACATCACTCTGCCACAAATTGCTCTCCGCGTTAGTTACACAGGCCACACGAATGCAATGACCTCAGATGATAGACCTCCGCAAATGCGTTCACACCCTGCGAACGCGAAGAAGAAATCGCCCCAGCCTAGTACCTTATCCGCGAACGTGATAGCTCCTACGCAAATGTGATGTACAACCCACTCCACTGACAAAATACACATCGTGATCGCGAAGCACAATTGGAGCATTAGAAAATCAGCATCTCATGCAACTCTGAATTGGTTGAAAATCAATTTGAAACACACCCGAGCCCCTCAGGAACCCATCCGAACATGCGAACAAGTCCCAAAACTTAACACGGGCCTAGTCGGGGCCTCAAATCACAAAAGTCAAACATAGTCAACTCTTCTAACTTAGAGCTTCCTAGTTGAGAATCATTCTTCCGAACCAATCCCGAACCACTCGAAAACCAAAACCTACTATACACGAAAGTCATAAGACATCGTGTGAAGCTACTCATGACCTCGAGTGATGCAGGAACAAATCACGTGCCAATAATATCACAATCCGCCCATTGTGGTCACGGGCTACCAATCCGATTTCATAGAGTACATGTACATTATCAATGAACATCAAATTTCATACTCTTGGACTGTTATAAGTGACATGCTAAGGTGTATGCATGTTCAAGGTGTGCTTACCTCTAATACGCCCTTCCCGCGAGAATCAACCGTCGGACGGCTCGAATCTAGCCAAAATAACTTAATATCGTCAATAAAATCCATAGAAAATGGTTCAAAATGATAAACCTCAGATCTTTAATCAAAATCAATATGTCAACCCCGCACCTGCACCCGGGAACCTGACCAAATTCCCAATTTCCGAACACTCATTCAAATACGAATCCAACAATACCTATTTCTACCCAATGCCAACCACAAATCAACCCCCCAAATCATCAATTCTCACTCTCTAATAACGTAGTCCAAAATCCCCCAAATCCCACCTTTAATTCATGAAAATTAGGTGTAATTTATGGGTAATCAATATTTATCACCAAAAGCGAGTAAGGATCAGTTACCTCTTCAATTGTGATGAAAAACACTCCAAACATCGCCCTAGACCGAGCTCCACAATTCCAAAAATAAGAAAAATACTCAAACCCTTCGATTATAAAACATGTCCAGCAATCTCGCACCAGCGGTCACATAACCGCTTCTGCGATACAGTTTTAACGGAACAGTGACCGCATCTGCAGCTCCCTCTAAGCGCCCAACCTTCTGCTTCTGTGGATCACCTAATGCATCTGTGACTCCTCTTCTGCGGACCTTTACTGCACCTGCGCAAGCACATCTGTGCACATAAATCCGCAAACGCATCTGCGGACCCAGCCCCAGCTTGACCAACTCTGCATCTACTATCATCTGGGTGCCTCTATGTCCTCGCATCAGCGGCCAATCCATCGCAGTTGCGAAAACATCTGAACTCAGAACTTCAGCAACTTCTTCTAAGTCTACAAATTATTCGAACTCAATTCGAAATGCACCTGAGGCCCCCGGGACCCTGTCCAAACATACCAACCAATCTCAAAACATAATGCGGACCTACTCGAGGCTTTAAATCACATAAAACAATATCAAAATCATGAATCACATCCAATTCAAGCCTAATGAACGAATGAACTTTCAACTTCCAAAACACAAGCCGAACCATATCAAATCAACTTCGAATGACCTCAAAATTTTCAAGCAAGTCTCAAATGACACAATGGACCAATTACAACTCCCAAAACCAAAATTCAAACCCGATATCAATAAAGACAACTCTCGGTCAAACCTATCAAATTTTCAAACCTTCAACTTTCAAACGTTTTCCAAAAAGCACTGAACTAACGTACGGACCCTCCAAATCCACATTCGGACATACTCCTAAGTCCAAGTTCACCATACGAAGTTATTCCAACCATTAAAACTCCATTCTGGAGTCGTCTACGCAATAGTCAAATTCCGGTCAACTCTTACGATTTAAGCTTCCAACCTTGGGACTAAGTGTCCCAATTCACTACAAAACCTCCCCGAAATCAAACGAACCACCGCAGGAAGTCACATAACCACAAATACATATATGTAAAGAATCAAATAGGGGAAATAGGGTTAAGATAATCAAAACAACCGGTCGGGTCGTCACATTCTCCCCCTTTTAAACAAACGTTCGTCCTAGAGCGGGTCTAGAATCATACCTGGTGTCTCAAACAAGTGAGGATATCTGCTCTGCATTTCCTTCTCTACCTCCCAAGTAGCCTCCCCAACTGGCTGACCTCTCAAATGAACCTTCACCGATGCTATATTCTTCGACCTCAACTTCCAAAATTGCCGGTCCGAAATGGCCACCGGCTCCCCATAATATTTCCGAATCATAGATGCATGAAACACTGGGTGAACTCCCGATAGACTTGGTGGCAAGGCAAGTGTGTAGACCACCTCCTTAACTCTCTCAAGCGCCTCAAAAGGACAAATATACATAGGGCTCAGCTTTACCTTCTTCCCAAACCTCATCACACCCTTCATGGGCGAAACTCTGAGTAGAAACTTCTCACTCGCCATATATGCAACATCACGAGCCTTTATGTCTGCATAACTCTTCTGCCTAGACTACGTTGTACGAAGCCGCTCCTAAACCAACTTCACCTTCTTGAAAGCATCACAGACCAAATCAGTGCCCAATAACCTAGCCTCCCCCGGTTCAAACCAATCAACCGGAGAACGATATCGCCTCTCGTATAAGGCCTCAAAAGGAGTCATCTGGATACTCGACTGGTAGCTGTTATTATAGAAAAACTCTGCTAGCAGTATAAATTAATCCCATGAACCTCCAAGCTCAATGACACAGGCACATAACATGTCCTCCAATATCTAAATAGTGTGCTCAGACCGTCTGGGGATAAAATGCTATACTCAGCTCGACCTGTGTGTACAACTCATGATGTATTGCTCTCCAGAAATGCTATGTGAAATAAGCTCCTTGATCCGAGATAATAGACACGGGAACACCATGAAGGACAATGATAAATATGAGTCAGCTGCTCTGAAGAGTAGGTAGTGATGACTAGAAAGAAGTGTGAAGACTTGGTCAGTCTGTCGACAATAACCCACACTGCATGAAATCTCCTCAAGGTCTATGGAAGTCCAACTACAAAATCCATGGTGATCCGCTCCCCTTTCCACTCCAGAATATCAAGTCTCTATAGCAAACCAGCGGGTCTGTGATGCTCAAACTTCACATACTGACAGTTCTACAATTGAGCAACATACTCAACAATTTCCTTCTTCATCCTCTGCTACCAATAGTGCTGCATCAATTCCTGATACATCTTCGAGGCACCTGAAAAATGGAAAACCGCAAACTATGGGCCTCCTGAAGAATCAACTCACGCAACCCATCCATATTTAGAACATATATCCGACCCTGCAGCCTTAATGCCCCATCATCACCAATAGTAACTTCCTTAGCATCATCGTGCAGCATTGTGTCCTTCAGGACAAGTAAGTAGGGATCATCATACTAATATGCCTCGATACGCTCAAACAAAGAAGACCATGAAACCACACAAGTAAGAACCCGGCTAAGCTCTGAAATATCCAACCTCACGAACTGATTGATCAACGCCTGAACATCCAATGCTAACGGTCTCTCCCCAAATGGAACATAAGCAACACTCTCATTGCTCTGAGCCTTCATACTCAAAGCATTGACCACCACATTAGCATTCCCCGAATGATAAAGAATGGGGATATCATAGTCCTTTAGTTCAAATTCAGATCCCTCTGCTTGAATAAGTGCTAGAGACTCCTGTGATCCGTGAACACCTCACAAGACACCATAAATATAAGGCCTCCAAATCTTCAGTGTGTGAATAATTGAAGCCAACTCCAAATCATGTACATGGTAGTTCTTCTCATGAGGCTTCAACTGACGCGAAGCATAAGCAATAACTATAACCCCCTGTATCAACACACATCCAATGCCAATCCGAGAAGCATCATAATAGACTGTATAAGAACCCGATTTCGAAGGCAAAACCATAACTGGTGTTGTAGTTAAGGGAGTCTTGAGCTTCTAAAAGGTATCCTTACACTCCTCAGACCACCTCAATGGAGCACCAATCTAGTCTATAAGGTTGATATATAGATGAAAACCCCTCTTGAAAACGGCGATAATACCCATCCAAACTAATGAAACTCCAAATTTCACCAGCAAAAGACTATCTGGGCCAACTTTGAACTGCCTCAATATTCTTTGGATCCACCTTAATCCCCTCATTGGATACCACATGACTCAAGAATACCATCAAATCAAGCCAAAACTCACACTTGTAGAATTTAGCATATAGCTTCTTCTCCCTCAAGGTCTGGAGCACGATCCTCAAGTGCTGCTCATGATCCTAGCGGCTGAGAGAATACACCAATATATCATCAATATATACGATGATGAAGGAATCAAAATACGGTTGAAACAAATTGTTCATCAAGGGCATAAAAGTTGTTGTGGCATTGGTCAGCCCAAAAGACATCACCAGAAATTCATAGTGACCATAACGGATCCTAAAAGCCGTCTTCAAAATATCTGAAGCCCGGATCTTCAACTGATAATACCCAGATCTCAAATTAATCTTTGAGAAGAACCTAGCACCCATAAGTTGGTCAAATAAATCATCAATACGCGATAGTGGGTACTTGTTCTTGATAGTAACCTTGCTCAGCTACTTATAGTCAATACACATCCTCATAGAACCATCTTTTTTCTTCACAAATAGAATCGGTGTACCCCAAGGTGACACGCTAGGCTTGATGAAACCTTTATCAAGCAACTTCTGAAGTTATTCCATCAACTCCTTCAATTCTACTGGTACCATGTGATACGGTGAAATAGAGATGGGCTGAGTGCCCGACACTAGGTTAATAACAAAATCAATATCCCTGTCGGGTGGCATACCCAACACGTCTGCAAGAAACACATTTAGGAATCCCCTCAATACTGGAACTGACTCTATAGTAGGAGTATCATCACTGACATCTCTCACGAAGGCTAAATACGCCAATAACCCTTCTCAACAATCTGTTGAGCCTTCAAATATAATATCACCCTACTAGGAACATAATCTAGGGAACCTCTCCACTCAACCCTAGGTAAACCCGGCATCGTCAATGTCACGGTCTTAGCATGACAGTCAAGAATAGCGTGACATGGAGACAACCAATCAATGCCTAGAATCACGTCAAAATCGACCATACTAAGCAACAATAGATCAATCATAGTCTCACAACTCCCAATGGTAACCACACATGGCTGATATACCCGATCCACCATAGTAGAATCCTTCATCGGTGTAGATACATGAACAAACATAACTAAAGAATCACGAGACATATCCAAGTAATGAGTAAAGTATGATAACATATATGAATAAATGGAACCGGTGTCAAATAATACTGAAGCATCCTTGTGGCACACTGAAACAATATATGTGATCACAGCGTCGGAAGCAACTGCCTCTTTCTTGGCTTAAAATGCATAGAAATGGTCTTGCCCACCGCCTATTTGACCCTCCCCTCTAGGGCGACCTCGTACTGTCTAAGACACACCCTTAGCTGAATACGTGGGTGATGTAGCTGTTGGTGTTGGTATCATAGGCTATGAGCTCTACTGTGGAACCCTGCGCACAAGACTGGGGCAATCGCTCTTGAGATGACTCAAGTCTGCGCACTCAAAGCACCCCTCCCCCGGTAACATTGTTGACCATGATAATCCAAATAATTGCATGTGGAACCCTGTGCATATGGAGCACGGTAAGAACTCTATGCTGATAGCGCACGAAAGGATGATTGAACTGGGCGAACATTGTATTAACTGTGGGTAATTAAAGAACTATGAGAAACATGACAAGCTGCATGAGCGAGTCTAAAATGATGACCTCTACTATAATGTGACTGGCCTACATATGAGGCACTATTGAAACCACTTGAACTACGAGGCCTCTTGGCCTCCCGCTCCTTATGCTCAAGCCAGTGAACCTCCTCCAAATGTCTAACAATATCGACCACCTGGTCAAACCTACCATCCTTATACACCTCTCAAGCCAAATAGTAACTTAAACCATAGTTGAGGCCATCAATGAACCTCCTGATCTTCTCCCTCTCTGTAGGAACCAACCATATAGCATATCGTGCCAAATCTGTGAATATACTCCCGTACTGGGTCATAGTCATACCCTTCTAGCGTAGCTGCTCAAACTCCCTACGCAACTCCTCCCTGCGAGTCTGGGGGACACACTTCTCTAACAAGAGATTTGAGAACACATGCCATGCAAGTGGTGTTGCACCCACTGGCTTGCCAACTCATAGGTCTGCCACCATACGTAGGCTACTTCTATCAACTGAAAAGTGGTGAAAGAAACTCCATTGATATCCACAATAATTGCAGCGCAAAGAATCTAATGCCACCAGTCTAGAATATCCTAAGCATCCTATGACTCTCCTCCACTAAATTCAGGAGGATCAAGCTTCCTAAACTAATCCAACCTCTTATGCTCCTCATCAGTTATAAGTGGACCAACCTCGGCCCGGACAGCAACAACTGGCTGAACCGATAATACCCCTGGTGGCTGATGACCCTGAGCTAGCTGCTCTGCAGTACGGGCTGCGGGAGTCAAGGCTCCTCCCCCGGCCTGTGAGGTAGCTGGTACAACTGGCATCGTAATTCCTAAGCCAAGCTCGTGTACGCACTCAAAATTTGAGCCAAAGCCTCCTGAAGACTAGTTATAACAATAGGTATTGCCGGTGTCTGAGCTAGTCCCACCAGCTCAATAGTATCCAGAACCTGCTCCGGTCGCTTCGCTGGTGCTGAACCCTACCTAGTAGTATTGATGCCTGTCCGACTGATCCGGCTGCATATATCCTCGTCATCTGTGAGAGAATAGAAGAGTGAAGGTTCAAACATCAAAAATAACAAATTCACACTGGTGGCTCGGTCCAATGCCTGAATATGCACAATTAAATGTGGAGTGTAGTATGAGTACAACCGACTCCATGTACTCAAAAGGTATCATAACTAATCTCAGCGAGGTATTAATAGCAAGAATTTTAAGTGATACTAGATATAACATGTACAATTCATAAATCCAACAAGTATAGAATAATAAGTGATCAAGTCAAAGTGCAGAAAGAACTATCTTTGTGCACACAACTACTCAAGTACTCTGCTCAGTCAATGTTCTAGCATATAAAGATGATATGCAAGTAAGTCAGGTAAATAACCATAGAAGTTGCAAGTAAAGATGAAATGCAATAACCAAACAACTCAGGCAAGATTTTCCTTAGAATTTCCATACTAAACCACTGATTGGTCTTCCTCATATCCTCGTGTACACCATCAAGAAGAAACATGAGAGAGTTACCCTAGGGGGATGGATCCAAATTCACATGCTGCACGGACAACTCACATACTAATAATATCAATCGCACGGATAACTCACGAGTTGCACGGACAACTCACGTGCCAACAATATTATTATCTTGATCTGCACGGATAACTCACGTGCTAATATCACAATCCGTCCATCGTGGTTATATGCCAAATATCGTAATCCGCCTGGCGTGGTCACGAGCTACCAATCCGAACCATAACATACAGAGAAGCAGATATACAAGAATACATGTACATGATCAATGAACATCAAATTTCATACTCGTGGATTGGTATAAGTGACATGCTAAGTTGTATCGATGTGCAAGGTGTGGTATCATAGCTCAACTCAGACAATTACATCACAAAAGTAGAAATTATCAGGTTCAATTAGGAGATTAACCTCTATCTTACCTCAAACATGGCTCAAATAGATCATAACGGGGTACAAGTATATGGAAACATCACAGCATGAAGCTTAGAAATCAATTCAAAAGCTATTATAGGCTAAGAACTATCCCGAGCATGAATAGATAATCCGGTGCATGCACATGGGTCAACCCTCCACATGTGCTCCACCCATATCACGTAGCTATCAAAAATAACTCAGGTAACTAGTGCCTCAACCAAGTTTAGGTAAGAAACTTACCTCAAGCAAGTCAAATGAATCCTCTAACAAGCCCTTCCCGTAGGAAACAACCTCCTGACGACACGAATCTAGCAATAATAACTTAACATCATCAATAAAAGCCATAGGAAATAGTTCCAAATGATAAGGCTAAGATCTTTAATTAAAATAAAAAAAGTCAATCCTGGGCACGCACTCCATATCCCGACCAAATCCACAATTTTTGAACATTCATACAAATACGTATCCAACCATACTAATTTCATCCAATTCCAACCACAAATCAACCTCCAAATTATCAATATCACTCTCTCTTATAACATAGTCCAAAACCCTCCCAAATCCCATCTTTAATTCATGAAAAGTGAGTAAGGATCACTTACTTCTTCAATTGTGATGAAAAGCACTCCAAATATTGCCCTAGATCGAGCTTCACAATTCCAAAAATGAGAAAAGCACTCACACCCTTCGACTATAAAACTTGTCCACCAATCTCGCACCTGTGATCACTTAACCACTTATGCGGAATAGTGGCTGCATCTGCAGCTCCCTCCAGCCGCGCAACCTTCTGCTTCTGCGGATCACCCAACGCATTTGCTAGTTCACTTTTGCGGACCCTTACCACAGCTATGCAAGTGCATATGTGTACATCCGTTCGCATATGCAGACCCAGCCACAATAAGTTCAACTCCGCATTTGTGGTCATCCGAGCGCTTCTGCAGCTTGGCACCTGCGGCCAATCCATCACAGGGGCAAAAGCATCAGAACTCAAAACTTCAACAACTTCTTCTAAGTTGACAAATGTTCCGGACTCAATCCAAAATACACCCGAGGCCTCGAGGAGCCCGTCCTAGCATTCCAACCAATCACAAAACACAATGCGGACCTACGCTAGGCTTGAAATCACATAAAACAGCATCATAACCATGAATCACACCCCAATTTAAGCCTAATGAACTTTCAACCTCTAAAACTCATGCCGAATCAAATCAAATGAACTCCGAATGACCTCAAATTTTACAAGCAAGTCCCAAAGACACAATGGACCTATTATAACTCCCAGAACCAAAATCTGAACCTGATATCAATAAAGTCAACTCGGTCAAACTTATCAACCTTCCAAACCTTTAACTTTCAAACGTTCACCCAATACCACCAAACCAACCTACGGACCTCCAAATCCACACCCGGCATACGCCTAAGTCCAAAATCACCATAAGAAGCAATTAGAACCATCAAAATTTCATTCTAGAGTTGTCTACATCCAAGTCAAACTCCGGTTAATGTTTACGACTTAAGCTCCCAACCTTGGGACTAAGTATCCCAATTCGCTCCAAAACCTCCCCGAAACCAAACCTCACATACCCACAAATACACGTATGTAAAACATCAAACAAGGGAAACATGATTAAGATAATCAAAATGACCAACCGAGTTGCTACACCAAACTTCATATTCGCCACACTGTTGTCACATTCGTGAGGAAGAAAAATCTTACTAGCGCCTAAGCCTACGCGTTCACATCCAGGAAACCACATTCGCGAAGGCTATATCCCCCCAGGACATTGCATTCGCGAGCTTTCTTTAGTGTTTGCGTAAAGTAAAACCACCCCAACCCAAAATACCCTTCAGGAACACGAGATAAGCTTTGTGTTTGTGATGAACTACGCACCAACAGGAGATCAGCTACTACAATTTATGCAAGAATGGCCGAAAATTACCCTGAAACTCACTTGAGTCCACCGAGTCCTATTCCAAACATCCACACAAGTATATAAACTTCATACGACTCGCTCGTAAGCTCCAAATATTAAAATAGTATCAAGCATCAAGAATCAACCGTCAAAACTCAAATATTTCAAAGTTCATAAACTCATTTTTTAAATTTCCACAATAAGTGCCGAAATGATCTCGGGTCACCGGGGACCCCAAACAAATATGCGTATAAGTCCAAAGTTATCATACGAATCTATTGAAATTGTCAAAATATCGATCCGAGATTGTTTACCAAGATTTTTTATCGTGGTCAATTCTAACAATTTTTAAGTTTCTAAATCAATTTTTCTTTGAAAAATCACATTTAAACTTTTCAGAAATCAAAACAAACCATGCACGCAAGTCGTAACTCATCAAATGAGGTTTTCTAAAATGACCTATCGGATCGTTAGAGTTTCTCCTTGAAAATGGTTTCATAAGCGGTTAAATTGACAATAATTAGTTTCCTATGAAGAAAGATAAAAATCTCCTAATCCTACAAGTATATGTTGATGATATTATCTTTGGTGTTACTAATGAGTCTTTATGTGAGAAATTTTAAGGGTGATTGGTAAGAATTTGAATTGAGCATGATGGGTGAGTTAAACTTTTTCTAGGGCTTGTAGATTAAACAAAACCCTAAAAGAACTCACCAAAATAAATACATAAAAGAGTTAGTATAAGAGATTTGGGATGGAAAAATGCAAAACTAATTGACACATCCATAGCCATTGCCATTAGGTTAGACATGAGTGAATATGGAAAACCTGAAGATGAAAAGAAATACAAGGGTATCATAGTTTCTCTCCTATACTTAGCTGCTAGTAGGCCAAATATAGTCTATCATATTGAATTATGTGCCAGGTTCCAATATTTCCCTAAAAGGTCAGACATGAAAGTAGTTAAGAGAATACTTAGGTATCTGAAGGGGAGTCAAAATTTAGGGTTGTGGTATCCTAGAAGTGGAAACTTTGAACTTGTTGGATTTTCTGATGCTGATTGTGCAAGATACTTGATTGATAAGACACGCACATCATGTATGGCTCACTTTCTTTGTTCATGCTTAGCATCTTGGGCAACCAAGAAATAAAACTCAGTTGTTTTATCCACTGCTTAAGCCGAATACGTGGTTTTTACATCTTACTGTGCTCAACATTTATGGATTAAGCAACACCTGAAGGATTATGACATCTTGTATATGGGTATATACCCATATATTTTGATAACATAAGTGTTATTAGTATTGCTAAGAATTGTTTCCAACACAAGAGAACCAAGAACATATATATTGGGCATCACTTTTCGAGAGATAATTTTGACAAAGGACTGATCTATATTCAGTTATGTAACACTAATGATCAAATTGCTGATATCTACAACAGGGCATTTAACCAAGCTGTATTTGAGAAAAATAGATTGGATATTTGTTATATTATTAAGTTCACATGATTTTGTGTGTGTGCGGTTCCTCCCCCATTAATTAGCCTAAACTGATGATGCTCTATCTATTTGTTTGAATGTCTTTCTTAGTCTTATACTATAATAGGTATGCCTTCACACCAAGGAAAAGCATGTTCTTGTGGACAAGAAGGGAGATTCGTTGCAATTTGGGAGCAACAGGGTGGAGACTCAGGGTCTCATATGTACATGTGCACACTCACTATCACGACCCAAAATTCAACTAGTCATGATAGTACCTAACCCAACCCGCTAGGTAAACCAATTTAACAAAAATCCAATACCAATGAGATTTACTGAGAGAAATAAAGATAATATAATTGAACTTCTATACAAAGAATTTCCAAGGACTGGTAGTACAAATCATGAACTCTGAATGGCTCAAAACTAGCCAAAAGAAACTCAAGAACATCAAACAATGCCAAAGAAAACAAACCCAATCGATAAAGGTTGAATCTTTAATCAAAAGCCCCAAACTCAACCAAAAAGTCAAACTTGGGCCCATACCTCGGAACTCGATAATACTCACATAATTCGACAACCCATTCAATTACGAGTCAAACCATACTAGTTTCACTCAAATCCGACTCTGAATCAATGCTCAAAACTCGAAAATTCACTTTATAACATTTTTGACAAAACTCCTCAATTTCTCTTTTGAAATCATCTACCAAATGCCAAAACAAGGATAGATTCAGGAAATATAATCAAAACCGAGTAAAGAACACTTACCCAATCAATATGGTGAAAATCATCACAAATATCGCTTAAATCAGAGCTCCATAGCTCTACGAGATTGCGGAAAAAGTTGAGATCGCTTCAATCGCCACAAATACTCTACGAGATTGCAGAAAAAGCTTCGTGAGCGCGAAGCACAAAATGCTAAGCCTCGAAAAGTCACTACACGAACGCAGCCCCAAGCTCGTGAACGTGACGAAGAAGCCATGAAGACCTGCACACTTGCGCGAACGCGAACGCGAACGCGAAGAAGAAATACTCAGCTCCAGTTTTTCCCCTACGCGATCGCATCCCTATCTTTGCGATCATGAAGAATGTTTCGTGCACTAGACATCAGCAGAAAAATGATCCAAAAAATGATCGAAAAAAATTCGAAACATGCCTGAGCTACTCGGGACCCCGTCCGAACATACCTACAAGTCACATAACATAACACGGACCTACTCGAGGACTCAAATCACTCACAACAACATCAAAATCACGAATCGCGCCTAACTTAATATAATTTAGAACTTTCAACTTCTACAATTCGTGCCGAACTATATCAAATCAACCCAGAATAAACTCCAATTTTGTACACAAGTCTCAAATGATATAACAAAGTTATCAAAATTTCCGGAACCACAATCCGAACCCGATATCATCAATGTTAACTCCCGGTAAAACTTATAAACACTACAAACTTTCTGATTTCCTGCTTTCACCAATTAGTGCTGAAACCTTCTAGAAATATCCAAATACAAATACGGGCATACGCCCAAGTCCAAAATCATCATCCGAAACTAATGAAACCATCAAAACTCTTATCCGAGGTCAAATACGCAAAATTCAAACTTGGTCAACTCTTCAAACTTAAGGCTTCTTAGTTGAGAACCATTCTTCCAAATCAATTTCGAATAACCTGAAAACCAAAACCGATGATTCGCAAAAGTCATAATACCCCGTAGGATGCTTCTCAAGACTTCATATATATTAACGGAATGCTAACATTCAAAACGACCAGTCGAGTCGTTACATCATCCCCCACTTAAACATACGTTTGTCCTCGAACATGCCAAGAGTCGTTCCCAATCCATCAAATCACCGTGTACCCTTACCATGCACATACCTGGGGGTGGTCCCACATAACCCCAACCCATAAGTCTCACAACACAACATAACTGAAGATCATTAATTCAACCTTAGCTCATAAGCCTTAGAACCCAATTGCCGATATTAGAAATTCCTTATAAGACTCGAATTTCGCATATACACACTGTATAAGTTTGAACAAGTTATATCATGTCATATCTATAACCCAATATGTAATCACATGATATACCACATAACTCGCATACTCGTAGCAGTAATTCTCGATCATAGTAGCAAAAAAACAAATAAACCTGATACCGGAAAAGAATCCTCATATAAAATAAAACCACGTTCAAAACATTTGCATGCTATCAATGATGAAATAAACATGCAAAAACTAATAACCACTTATCAGACGAACAAGTCATGGAGCTCTCTCTCATCCAACAAGATCATTACCTTCCCTTTAAAACTGAACCGTGACCTTGCACAAGCAAATCTCAATCCCACACAACACACCGCATTTATCATGCCATCATATGAAAAGCACGAGAATCGCATAATCAACTTTGAGTCACCAGCAGAATACATACTCGATCAGTCAGACACCTTCCATTTGATCCTATCCAGGAAAAACTCACAATACGCAACATGTTCCTCATGCTAGTAGGAAATATCCATCTCAAAGCGTTGTAGAAACCATCATGAACTCTTCGAAACCCATTTGCTCATAACCAAGCCATCAGGACTGAATCACTCTAACTCAACCAAGCCACGCAGGTCACCAAACCCAAGAGTATTTCCACAAAGCACATGTAGAGACTCACCACATCATAAGTACCCAAAGAATTGATCATATCCATTGTCGTGTTGATCCAACCTACTAACAAGTCGTCCTATTTCTCCGAGTTCCTTCCGAATTACCCTCAAGTTGCCATTTCTCCTTGCTAGAACACCACGATCCTTACCCAAAGCTCACCATAAGAGATTCTAGTATAAAACCACACCGCCCTAAGGCCCATAAGCCGATGTATTCCCTTTTCAGCACCGCAAAAGTACCACAACCGGGATACCTACTCTGACGAGATCTTCATTAAATCTAAAGTTGTTTCCTCACCTTCCTGATACTGAAATGTAGAATCCATAATGATATAGAAATAGCATGAGTCTCGACACCATCCAATGTAAATCTCAGATTCTAGCCATATACAAATCCGAAAAATTCTTAATTGCTACATATGAATCTTGAATCCATTAGAACCTTCTCGAGAGTCATCCACTCTACTCAAATCTCAATTGCACTGCCCAAATTGGCCGAACGACCTATGCCCTATAAGTACGACGACACCCAAAGAAGCAATCCACACCATTAAGCAACCGAGTGAATCCTATTCCATGCGCACTACATCTTTTACGAATAACATCTCAATCATTCCATGATTTCCGTATACCCATAAAGTGTAATACATCATGCATCCAGAAATTGTTTTTCTTAATTCATCCTCAAAACCCACCTCATCCATGGAATCCACAAATCGTCGATGGGTAATTGATACCGAACGCTCACATGCGCACACGAATGAATGGAAAGAATTCAAATAAGTGTGCTTCAAGCTGAATCAATATCGCACGACCACGAAAGAAAGATGGGAGATTTATCCTAGATGCCTTGTAGCCTCTCGAAGATAGGTATGGACATCATCAGATCGATCTGTAAGACTCTACTAGACACTTGCTCATGAGTCGTAGAACCTATGAACCTAGAGCTCTGAGACCAACTTTTCACGACCCAAACTCTAACTAGTCGTGATGGCACCTTACCCAACCCGCTAGGTAAACCAATTTAACAAAAATCCAATACCAATAAGATTTACTGAGAGAAATAAAGATAATATAACTGATCTTCTATACAAAGAATTCCCAAGGACTGGTAGTACAAATCATGAGCTTCTAAGATATAGAGTTTACAAAGTTGGTATAAAATAAATACATCATATGTTTGAAATATATCTGAACGGATTCAAAATTCTAAGGCTCCCAAGGACAAGAGACAACTATGACCGGAACGCATGTACATCTTAAATACCAGCTCCCGCCATACGCAGCAACATCATCATCCAAATCTGCATGCAAGGTGTCTAGTGTAGTATGAGTACAACCGACCCCATGTACTCAATAAATAACAAACCTAACCTTAGGTTGAAAATACTGACGAGCTTGGACAAAGGTTAGACTCCAACACCAACAACCAGGAACAATTCATAGCAATATAACTAAAGCAGTATAAGTAATAACTCAAAGATATAATGCTCAGCTTGTTCACAGTTCTGGAAAATAGGCATGCTTTTCAAGTATATTAGTAAAACCCAAATCTTTCACCGAAATATAAGTAAATCTGAAAACTATGATTTTTCCAAAAAAACATTCAACAACAAGTAAGAAGTTTCATTATCAGATGGCATGATGAAAGTACATCTCTATGCCTACATGTATGTGAAGTAATGAATGTCACAATATCGTACAACATGAGGAAATATGTCTCAATGCCTACATGTCAAGTATGCATGCCAACTGTATTACAACGAAGTGATAAAACCATACGCATACTCTCGGAATATCCATTCGCTCAGTCCTCCCAGTCACTCAGTCTTCACAATCACTCAATCCTCACAATTACTCAGTCCTCACAGTCACTAAGTCCTCTCAATCACTCGGCACTCGCACTCAGTAGGTACCCACGCTAACTGCAAGTAAATCAGACTCCGGAGGGGCAGATACTGCCCAAGCACTAATATAAAGCCAATCTGGCCTATTGCAACGTGCATCCCAATCCATAAGCATCTTCACAATCAGCCATCAATATCTCCAGTCTCTCGGCCACACAAATCTCATGCCAATCAACCAAACAATGATAATATGATGTGAGACAAATGATAACAGAAATTGAGATATGATATGCAATAAATGAGTATGACTAAGCATGTAATTGCCATTTAAAAAGATAACTCAACAGCAGAAATGACCTCGGTAGGTCCCAACAGGATAAGCATATAGCCTAGACATGGTTTCTAACATGGATCACAACTCAATTACTCCAGTACATAGAAATTGCATGGATAGAAACAAGATTAGGTCACTACACAGTACCACAGAATCAACCGAGTCATAATTCGCACGGTGCACACCCACACGCCAATCACCTAGCATGTGCGTCACCTCAACACAAAACATATAACACATATGTTCAGGAATTCATACGCTCGACACCAAGTTTAGAAGTGTTACTTACCTCGAACAAGCCGAAACCAATACCGAACAAGACAAAAAATATTCTAGAAAATGCCATCCCACGCGTACCGACCTCAGAACGGCTCAAAACTAGCCAAAAGCAACTCAAGAACATTAAACAATGCCAAAGGAAACAAACCCAATTGATAAAGGTCGAATCTTTAATCAAAAGTCCAAAGACAACTAAAACATCAAACCCAGGCTTGCACCTCGAAACCCGACAAAATTCACAAAATCCAATAACCCATTCAAATACGACTTCAACCATACTAGTTTCACTCAAATCGGATTCCGATTATGAAATTTTTGAAAAATAAAACCTCAATTTCTCTTTTAAAATCATCAACCAAATACCAAAAACGAGAATAGATTCATGAAATACAATCAAAACCGAGTAAAGATCACTTACACTAATCCATATGGTGAATATCGCTTCAAAAATCGTTTAAATCTGAGCTCCATAGATCCAAATATGCAAATATGGCGGAAACCCCCGACAATAGAGTACTTATAATCACTGGACGAATTAATGAATTGTGATCACAGAAATACCATCGCGGAAATACCATCACGATCGCGAAAAAAAAAAATGCACTTCCCAGAAATACTCTCCGCTATCGCGGAAAAAGTTTCGTGATCGCGAAGCACAAAATGCTTATCCTCGAAAAGTCTCTACACCGCGAACGCGTGCACACTTGAGCGAACGCCATGCTCAATCTGTAGCAACATACGCATATGTGGACCAGTATTCGCGAATGCGAAGAAGAAATACTCAGCTTTAGATTTCCTCCCTACACGATCACATCCCTATCTTCGCGATCGCGAAGAACATTTGGTGCACCAGACATCAGCAATGCCAAAATGAAGAAAAAGGATTCGAAAATAATCTGAAACACGCCTAAGCCCCTCGGAACCCCGTCCGAACATACCTACAAGTCCCATAACATAACACCAACCTACTCAAGGCCTTAAGTAACACATAACAACATCCAAATCACGAATCACACCTCAAATCGAACTTAATGAACTTTTGAACTTTCAACTTCCAAAACCTATGCCGAACCATATCAAATCAACCCGGAATGAACTCAAATTTTGCACAAAAGTACCAAATTACACAACAAAGATATCAAAATTTTTGGAACCACAATACAAACCCTATATCATCAAAGTCAACTCCTAGTCAAACCTATGAACATTTCAAATCTTCAAATTTCTAACATTCGCCAATTAGTGCAGAAACTTTCTAGAAATATCCAAATAAAAATCTGGCATACGCCCAAGTCCAAAATCATCATTCGAGCCTAACGAAACCATCAAAACTCCGATCCGGGATCAAAAAATTAAAAGTCAAACTTGATCAACTCTTCCAATTTAAAACTTTTTTAGTTGAGAACCATTCTTCCAAATCAATTCTGAATAACCCGAAAATCAAAACCAATGATCCACACCAGTCATAATACCTTGTACAATGCTTCTCAAGACTTCAAATAGCTAAATTAAATGCTAAAGATCAAAACGACCTATTGGGTGATTACACTAATTATCTACTTAGTTGACATCATACAATGCGTCGCATCAGCTAGTCCTAGTTCCAACCTAAAACACACCGTATTTAATCATCTAAAATCTAGCCATCCATATGTCAATATCTAATCATCCATAATCATCTAAGATCCATTTCAAATCAAAATAAAATCATCCTTCTTTCTCTCGACTTAAACCAAAATAAGACCCAATTCCATCCTAATTCAAACACACCCCAGATTTCTCGCCCAAAACCCTAGACCTCATTACTCCTTAAATTATCAATTACCATGCCTAAATCATCAAAGCCCAAACAAAAACCATGATTAGGAAAAACTCAATCCTAAACTTCCCAAAACCTCTCTACTACATCTGAATCTCTTAGAAGCTCCTCTTCTACGATGAAGGGTTGGAAACAAATTGCCTAGAAAAAGCCTATATCAGAGAAAGAAAATCACCATTTTCGAGCTAAGGCCTATGGAAAAAGGAGTTACGGGAGGAGAGGATTAAACTGGGGAAAGATCCTGATGCCTATTCAAGCGAGGATGAAACTATGGCACAACCAAGTCAGACCTAACCCCAAAATAAAGTGCTGACTGAAAAACCTTGTGCTTCTGTTTATTCGACTGAAGAGAAACAATTGCGCTAAATATTTCTGTGGGTGAAACAAGTATAAATGAACCTAGGGTTGAGTTTAAACCAAGTGTTGGTAAAAAGGGAGTAAAGTTAGAAAAGCACATTGTGATTGGAGAAGAGAAAGAAAAAGAGAAAGGTGAAGCAGTGACTATGGGTGGTGATGTGAGTGAATCCATGGGTGCGAGTACTCAGAGGAAACAAGGTGTAAGCGATAGAGCATCGACTGAGGGAGAACAAAGCAGAGAACCTGGGAGAAATAGAGTAAAGATGGTAGATGATAGAGTGGGTTCTATTACGGAGATGCGACCTGCTGAGAAAGTCAAGGCACCAGCTAATGAACCAGAGTCTGAAGCTACTCCCCTGGATGACAATGAAGCATAGATGTGATGAAGTTGATGAGACAGTCCAAGTACCAGCTGATGACCCTATGTCTAAAGTTGTTCCCTCGACTGACAATGAAGAAAAAGTAGAAGAAATTAGAGAAGAAGGTGCTGAGGGACATGATAATCCTGCTGGCTTTAAATTCGTAGATGAGAAAGATGATGATGTTGTTCCCCTTATCTTTCTATATGGGAAGAGACAGGTAAGAAAGTAAAGTAGAGAGAATTGAACTCTGCCTCAAGGTCCCCTCCAAAGAACTGAAAGAATAGAAGATTGGTGAGTAAATTTAGAAATCTAGTCAGAGCTGAGGAGACTGCAGAACCTGTTTCTGTAACTCCCCATGGCAGAAGGTCAAACACCAGAGGTAGCAAGAAACAGGCTAATGTTGAAGCTCTTGAAAGAAATAAAAAGGAAAAATGGAAGGTTTGACAGTCAAGTGTTGTAGGTGTGGAGGCTAGAATAGTGAAGAAAAAAAAGAAGGTGAAAAGGGGAAAGACAGAAAAAGATGGTGGAAAGAAGTCAAGCTCTAGTAATAAAGAAAACGAGAATGCTAGAGCATGAGGTTCTCCAAGGCCAAAATAATGGGAGGAAACATAATTACTGCTATTACTTCAAATAGGATGGCAGAACTTACTTTTATGGATTTGTAGTGCTGCCTTTGATATTGCTTATTGTATTTTGCCTGATGATCTCGTTTTGCTCCATTATGTTTGCTTTTTTATGCTAGCATGACTGTGTTGAATATGTTTCACATGGTTATTTATTGTGTAGCTCCCAGTGGCCACATGCTAGATATTCCATTAGAATAATAATTTGGCATTATACTTGTCAGCTTTTTCGATAATGCTAAAAGGGGAATATTGAAATGTGCACCGAAGTGAATAAATAGTCATATCAAAGTGATAGTGTAAGGGGTAGATTCATGGGTAATTCATCCGTTCATGTGATTCATGGAGTTTCATGTCAATTTGTTTGTTTTCGTCAAAAATAGAGAATTTATTAAAAATTAAGTTTTGATGATTAACAAACATGTAACTTGATCAATTAGGTGTGGTGAATTTGAGACCCTGGTTCTGCTAGTTGGTTCTTGCACTGCCTCCAGCATGAAATCTAGCTATGGTAGGATTCATTTTTGCCCTAGTTAGGATACTTTTGCATTCATAATAAGCTGAGAGCTGCATATATTTATAGAAAATCTTGAAAAATCTTAAACACTCAATCATAGGTCAAAGGATGAAAAACAAATCAAGAAGATCTTTATTTTCTTTATTATCTAGGGTTAGAAGATATTTTGGGATTATCTCTTAATTAACTCTACTGCTAACTTCAGCCTATATGTTTGTAGCGTTTTGACTTATTATAGAATTGCACACTTACACTAGTTTTAAGAGGACATACACACAAGCAAGAAAATAGCAAGAGCAAGAGAAAGACAAACTAAAGAACCAAGTTCCAGTAATTGAGTGAAGTCCAGTTTAGGTTGTCTTGATCTTGTGGTAGGTATTTCGAGTTGTAACCTGTCTTGATCTTGTGGTAGGTATTTCGAGTTGTAACCTTACTTTTAATTATTCAAGAAGCACTTTTGTAAGGATTATTTATGAGAAAGTTTTTCAGGTCTAGACTAAGGAATTAGTTTAGTTTGTAGATACAATCACCTGAGTTGCAGGTTGTTAAGTGACTAGGGTTAGTCTTTTAGGTTATAATATTTTTTTTTTGTAACTTGAAATTCTAGTTATTTTTAATGAAGTTTGTGAGGAAAATTCCAGAGTTGGGTCATTATTTTACTCCTTCGAGCCATGAGATTTTTCACGTAAAATTTCTGCTTTCTTTACCTGTTGAAGAACTTGGTTCTGGGTATAAGGTAATAATTTTCAGTATAAATTATTCATTCATCTCTAATATATAAGTGGTTTATTAAATTAACAGATATTTTAGTAAATTATTATTTTGTCTACTTTGGATTTGTTATGCTACTAATGTGACATACATTTAAATAGTTTTGGTTTTCATTGGGACAAGTTTACGCATGTCCAATACACTTCAAGGTAATTAGGAGCAGTCAAGAGCATACGCTGGTTGAGATCTGAAGTACAAGAAATATGCAGAAGAAACAAGCTGAATAAATGTTACTCATCAAGTTATTAAGTACAGAGTTTAGCTCATATTAGGCTAATGAGTTAAGTAAAATAATTGATGCATGCCCAGAAGGAATTTAAGCAATGAACTGTATTACCTTTGACAAACTTGAAATTTTTTGTTTGATCAACTGCTTTTGTTTATCATATTAGTCGCATCAACAACTAGTGCCAATAAAAAATTTAAAAGAATTATTCTTTCCTTAAAAAGAAGATAATTCGTTCGCTAGTTTCAACTCCTTCATTTGGATTCTAGTTTCTTCAAAATTGTGTTCTGTAAATTTTCTTTACCCTTTTGTGAATATAACACTTTCCAAAACTCAATTTATTTATATACTAGTTAATGTAATGATTAGACTAATCGTTTTGAGTATTTTAGCCATGTTTTTCCTATTTGATGATTTACATATGTGTATTTATGGTTATCGGACTTGCCAGGATGGTTGGTTTGGTTTCGGGGAGGTTTCATAGTGAATTGGGACACTTAATCCCAAGGTTGGAAGCTTAAGTTATAAGAGTTGGCTAGAGTTTGTCTTTTGTGTAAATGACTTCGGAATGGAGTTTTGATGGTCCCAATAGTTTCGTATGATGATTTTGGACATAGGCTTATGTCCGCAGGTTGATTTGATACTTTTTGGCACAGGTTGGAAGGTTGAATGTTTTGAAGGTTGATAGGTTTGACCAAGAGTTGACTTTGATGATATCAAGTTTGGGTTTTGGTTCCGGTTCCAGGAGTTAGAATAGGTCCACTATGTCATTTGTGACTTGCATGCTAAATTTGAGGTCATTTAGAGTTGATTAGGCTTATTCAGCGTAAGTTTTGAATTTGGTAAATTGGATTAGTTCCTTAGACTTTAATTAAGGTACGATTCGTGGTTTTGATGTTATTTGGTGTGATTTGAAGCATTGATTGGGTGCACGTTATATTTTGTGATTGGTTGATATATTTGGACGGAGTCCCGGGGTCCTCCGGGGAGTTTCGGATGGAGTTCGAACCATTTGTGGACTTAGTTGCATTGTTGAAGGTTTATGCTTCTAGTGTTTCCGCATCTGCGGGCGGTATTGGCCGCAGATTTGGAGCACAGGTTCGGCCGTTTGATCGCAGATGCAAAGGAGGAGGCTGGCAGAGGAAGTCCGCAGATGCGGACCATGGAGCGCAGGTGCGCAGTCATAAGTTGGTATTTTACCAACTTATATCTTCTTGGTACTTAGGTTTTTGTACGATTTTGTTGAGAGCCTGAGGTATTTGTTGAGTTTTATTGGCATATTTCAGATATCAAGTGATTTAGAGAAGATACGGAAGAAACTAAGTCAAAATGTGTTAAGATGAGAAAAATGGACTACTACCAGATAATGCTCTTCACGATCGCGAAGATTCTTACGCGATCGCGGAAGTCGAGGAAAACACCCATCGCGAATGTTGGGGAAATGATGTGAACGCGAAGAAGGAATAGCTAGTCTATGATTGGTCAAGTACTCTACGAGATCGCGAGGTGGAGTAATGCAATTGCGGTCCACCGGGAAGAATTCTATCGCGAACGTGTTTGAATTTACGCGAATGTGATGAAGAAAGGTGGTCAGTGGCTGTCAACTGTCATACACGAATGCGAGGTTTTGTTTGGTTCATTGCAGCATTACTCTTCGCGGTCGCATGCTTGTTTTCGCGAACGCGGTTCACTTAGATCATGACTCAACTCAAAAGGTTAAGCGAGGTGGAGCCGAAATTATGCCTCAACTCAAAAAGGATATAGCTGAGCTCAAGTTGGAGCTGCATATGATGCAAATACTGGAGTTTGACCTGACAACCCTTCTCTTGGAGAAGGGGAAGCATGGCGCTGGAACCTCCCAAGTACCTAGCCTTGATTTGGATTTCATAAACCTCCTTTAAGTGGAGGAGGAACATGGTACTGGCGTCTCACAAGCTCCGGGACCAGCTGCACACACCTATGAACAGTCATACGAGGAATCCGTAGAGTCTCATGAGGAGATTGATGAGGAGCAGGTCTTTGAGGAGGGTGATGATCAGAGGGAAAACAGAGGCAAATAGGTTGTTGTTTCTACTGAGGAACAGGGTGAGGAGGAGGCAGATGTGCAGACAGCTATCGCACATTCCCTTGCGGATACGGCCTCCATGGCTACCACGACGACCACACAGCTATTATCAGGTGAGGCCAGCAGCTCCAGGTCCAGGACCCGGCCCCACAACTGGCAGTGTCTCCTACTTTGGTCCCAGACACCACTGTCCTGTCAGAGGATTCACCACTGCCTCCCCAGTGTCAGCTCTCGGCCCCATGGCCACATCAGACAGTCCAACCCATCCAAGCACCTAGTGCACCCCAAGAAGACCCTAAAATTTCCTCTTACTTTTTCAATGCATGCTTCTATGTTGGGGTGGTTTAGACACACAATGCTTTCAACTTGTACATAAATATTAGTCTTGATAGTGTAGATGTTTATATAGTAATGAACTCCTCTTGGTTTTCCTTTGTCGGGTTCTTTTCCAAGGGTATAATAGTAGAATCATGGCTGTAGCATGAAACATTTTGACTTGTTTGGTGCTTTTGTTCTAGATTCAAGCATGTGATAAGTTTTTGTGGTATAAATCGTACCCTTCAAATTTTGTGAATAAATAGTCATTTTTGTGAAATCGAAGCTCGTTTTATGACGTTGTGCTTTTTTAGAATCTCAAATATCATGTGATGAAGCTTTGAATTACCTTGTATTCATTTGAGGGCTGAAATTATGCTAATTCGAGCAGTTCATGCGTCTTGAGTGGTGAGAATTTGTGTAAATAATGCATGCTCTCAACTTGTAATATCTAGAACTTGCACGGTTGGTTTCTTAATGCAAATATTAGGTTGATTATTGGTTGTTGAAATGATCTTAAGCCTTCTTTGTGATTGCTTACTAATTTTGGCCAAATTGACATCCCTTGTGCAATTATTACCCTAGTTGTCCCCCATTGAGCCTTTAACCTTTCTTTTAGCTATGACACTACAAACTGTTATCCTTTTTTGTGAAATTACTCCATCTTTTGAACCCATCCCTCCTTGAATATTATGAATGAGGCTTTAAGCCTAAGTTGGTGGTGTTGGTGTGAATTGGGAAACGATAGAGGAATGTATTGTGTGTAAAAGCTAATCGTTTGGGTTTGTGTCTTTTGAAGCGAACGGCTAAGTGAAGAGCCAATGTACCTTAAACAAAATGCATCAAGTTACCTCAAACCATGTAATACTCACTCTTTAAAAAAAGAGAGAGAAAAAGAAAAAGAAAATAAAAATGAAATGGTGAGAGAACATGGTAAGGCAAGCAACTAGGGAGTGATCATGAAATACAAGGTAGGTGGATAGTAGAAACTAGATATAAACAAGGGCAATGTGTGCTATTCGAGAAATAATTTGTGTAGCGTTCAAGGAGGGTATAGTCACTATGTTACCAAATATTCATCCAACTCATCCTGAAGCCTATACTACAGCCCGTGAAAAGTCTTTTTTGATCTACAACCAATACTTTGTGTAGCGTTCAAGGAGGGTATAGTCACTATGTTCCCAAATATTCATGCAACCCATCCCGAAGCCTACACTACAACCCGTGAAAAGTCCTTTTTGATCTACAACCAATTAATATAAGGTAAAGCATATGGACTGATACTTGTAGCACTTAGCATTCTTACTGAGTGCAAGAGTATTTGATTCTATCCCATATACATATCTGTATTTGCTGAGTTGGAGATTTTCTTTGAGGTGAGAACGCATGAATTGCAAGAGTTAGTAGAAGTTAGGCTTCTTGAAGTAGGATGCAAGTGTATATCTAGCTATTAGTAGCACCATGCCATTGCTTTTGAGGTTCTAAGCTCACAAACTGATTATTTGAACAGTTAAACGATCTTTGTCTTTGTTGTAAGGTAAATAAAAGAAGTTACATTCTTGTAAGCTAATAGTCAGCACCATCCATAGTCATTATTGTTTTGTTATCAGTCGAAAGTAGATTAGTATTTAGTAGGGTGACTTTTTAGTTACTTGAGGGCAAGCAAGAGTCTAAGTTGGGGGTGTTGATATGTCGTAGAAATGAGGCATTGATACTAATTACATAGACTTTAGCTCATATTTTAAAGCATTGTAAGTCATTTCTTATGTATATTTGGTGTTTTGCAGGATACCGGACTTGAAGAGCCAAGATCATGAAAAGGATGCCAAAATCATGAAAACGCAGAAATACGATAGATATGCAGCCACATAAGTGATGTGCGGACCATAGACCCATCGCAAATGTAACCAGACCATCACAATGTCAAAGAGTCAAAATGCGGTTCAATATGCGACCACATAGCTCATATCCGGACCTCAAACTTGTTGCACAAATTCAGGATGAACTCCAGTGATGATGAACCTGTGATCAACTATGCAAACGCAAAATGGTTATGCAACGGAAATCTGAAAAGCCTTGAAATCAGTTGTGCAGTGCTCTAACTAATGTGTGGACCGCGGATCAGTTTTGCGGTCGCGAAGCTGTTCTGAAAGGTCATTTTTGTCACATTTTATCCTCGAATTTTGGGCCATTATAAATGGAATGACTAGAGTTTGTGGGGTATCTGGCCTGAAAAAGAGGTTACAGTTAGAGCATTGAATACACCACTTATTTTGGAGCTTTTTGAGAGAGATTCCAAGACTTTGTCCTCTTTGTAAGCTTTTATTACTTTATTTTTTGCTTTATTCTTGTATTTTAGTATGAGTGGCTAACTTTAAATACTAAGGTTGTGGACCCTAAGTGGGTGTAATACTAATGGGTGCTTACCATTGAATATATATATATAATGGTTAGATGATTTCTATTTATTTCTTATGCTTCATATATGGTTGATGGTTACAAATATTAACTAGTGCCATTTGACTCTATCTTTTACTTGGAAAAGTGGGTTAGGATTTGGTAGAATTGAATAGCAAGAACTCAACGCTTTAAACCTTGTTTAATAGAATCGCTTAGGAATAAGTGGTTCTACTTGGAATAAATTGGTTGTTCCCAATTGTAACTCTTTTATATTTGGGAAAATTATAAAGAGAAAATACTATGTAACAATCATGCCGGTCGTTTTGAGTATTGTAGACGTTCCCCCATTTATTGCTTTTTCTATGTTCGCTTGTTGTTATGTGACTTGTCGGGGTGGTTGGTTCGATTCCGGGGATATTTCAGAATAAATTGAGACACTTAGTCTCATGGTTGAAAGCCTAAGTTGAAAGATTTCACCGGATAGTGACTTATGAGCAACGACTCCGGAATGGGATTTGGATGGCTCTGATGGCTTCGTATGGTGATTTCTGGACTTAGGAGTATGTCCGGATCTTCATTTGGAGGTTTGTAGGTCATTTGGCTTATTTTCAGTCCGTAGGTCATTTTGGCCTAATAGCATATATATTGTACTCAATGATATTCAACCCGACTCATAGTTCGGTATATTATATTGCATGCGACCGTTTCCATTTACTTTTTAGTAGTATATTTGGACGTCATCATTAACATTGGTGCCGTAGTCGGGGAACAATTTAGCACATTTAGGTTTTTTGAGAAGTAAGAGTACGTGCTTTGGTCCAAACTTGTGAATACTTGTATAATTATTTTTCTTATCTTTGTTTATTGTTCTTATTTGTTTTCTTGTTTATTTTCTTGTTTATTTTCTTTAATTTTGAAAAATGGAATCACATAATGAAAATTGGTCGGGTGGTGGTTGTTCATACTTTGATGGCCCTTGTCCTTATTGTGGTGGACCACACTCGTGGAAAATTCATTTATGACTTTTGTGCAAAATGTGAGCCAATCAGAGTGGATTTGGCGTGTTTCGGCATTGGTGTTAGAAATCAAAAGTTTAATAGTACATTAGGCTTGAATTGGGGTGCGATTCATATTTTTGATGTTGTTTGATGTAATTTGAGGCTTCGACTAAATTCATATAATATTCTATGATGTGTTGATATATTGGATAGGGTCCCAGGGGCCTCGGGTATGATTCGGGTTCAGTTGTGGACTTATGCAAAAATCTACTGGTTAAGTTCTAGTGTGTTCGCAACTGCGGTAGGAGCGGCCGCAAATGCGGTACCGCAGGTGCAACACTTTTGTCGCAGGTGCAGAATAGAGTGGAGGTAGTGAGGTCCGCAGAAGTGGGTGATTTGCTACGAAAGCGAAATCGCTTCTGCGATGTGGAGTTCACAGGTGCGAAGCTTGGCCTGAATGCACAGAACTGGTCGGATTTTAAGTGACTTCCGTAGATGCAGAGTTTTGACCGCAGAAGCGATTTTGCTGGACATAAGTTATAATCGAGGGTTTTGAGTCTCTTCTTCAGTTTTGGACTTTGGGAGCTCGGATTGAGGTGAGTTTTGGAGGGTGTTTACCTAGATTGAAGAGGTAAGTGATTTTTGATCACTTTTGTCCATGAAAATTGAATACCCCTTGATTATTTCACCTATTTATCATGAATCTAAGTTAGACTTTGGGGTTTGTTGACCCATTTATTGGAGTGTAAGATGTGGGGATTTGAGGGCCGATTTGTGGTCATAATTGGATGATTTTGGTATGGTTTTACTCGCTATTTAATATATGTTCGACTTTTGTGAATTTGTTCGGGTTCTAAGGCGTGGGTTGGTGGTTAACTTTTTGGGTTGACTCTTCGAATTTTGTTAAAGAACTTAGCTTTATAGTATGAGATCGATTTCTATAGTTTGTATTGATTGTATTAAGTTATTTGTGACTAGATTCAAGTCGTTTAGAGGCCGATTCACGAGGCAAGGGATTGTTAGAGCATTGAGTTGTGCACTTTGAGGTAAGTAACACTTCTAAACTTGGTACTGAGAGTATGAATCCACGAAATATGTTTTATGTGGTTGGTGTTGAGGTGACGCACATGCTACGTGACGGGCGTGTGGGCATGCACCGTGGTAACTACGACTTGATTGATTCTGTTGTACTGTGTAGTTATCTAATTTTGTTTTTATCCATGAAATTCCTATGTGTTAGGGTAATTGACCTGTGATCCATGTTAGAAATCATATTTAGGCTATATGTTTATTTTGTTGGGACCCACTAAGGTCATTTCTGTTGTTGAGTTATTTGCTTAATTGTAATTATGTACTCATTCATATTCATTTATTTGTATATCATATCTCAGTGTATATTATCATTTACCGTTACATCATGTTATCATTATTTGGGCTGAGTGGTATGAGATATGTGAACCGTGAGACTGGAGAGATTGATAGCGGAGTTATGGACTGAAAGTCATGTTGTGAGCGATATTATAGATTGGGCTGCACGCCGCAGCAGGAAATATTGGCTTTATATATATTATTATTATTATGGATCGGAATACACGCCGCAGTAGGCCTTACAGGCTTTATCTATTATTATGGGATCGAGCTACACATTGCAGTATGCCATATTGGCTTTATATTAGCGCTTGGGCAGGATCCGCCCCTCTAGAGTTTGATATACCAGCAGTGAACGCCGGTACCGTACAATTCTAAGTGATTGTGTATGATGAGTGGGAGTTGAGATAGTCAGATTGAGTACACTGAGAGCATGAGTACCTGAGAGTATCATTGTGATGCATTACATTTGACATGCATATTTGACATGTAGTCACATAGATGTAACATTCCTCATGCTAGGTGTACTTGGTATATTTTATCAGTGTTGAACATACAATGTTGAACTCGAAAGCATGTCTACAATTTTGTTCTGTGTACGAACTGATTATAGAATTTATCTGAGTTATTACTATCATTTCCCTGTTATATTTGTATTGTCATTATCTATATTCAGACTGTATCTTTCTGAGCTCGTCACTGCTTTCAGCCCAAGGTTAGTCCTGCTACTTATTGAATATATTGGGTTTGTTGGACTCATACTACACTTTGCACTTTGTGTGCAGATCTAGGTAGATCCGGTCACGATGGTTGCTAGATTTGGTGCGGTATTTTCTCGGAGACTATTGAAGTAGCTGCTATGATGCCCGCAGACCTCGACTCTCATTCCTTTCACTTTATTTAGTACTGTTCTATTTTTCAGACAGTTGTATTAGAGATGTAGACCTTGTTGACACTTAGTAGCTCATGTACTCGATGATATCAGGATTTTTGGATTCGTCGTCGTTGAGTTTCAGTTGTTTTTATGAGTTATCTATGAGATTTTACTATGGAACTTATTACATCATGTTTTTAATTTAAAATGTGTAGTTGTTTTTTGATTGTCGGCTTGCTAGTAAAGTGTTAGGTGCCATCACAACAGGTTGTGATTTGGGTCGTTACATACTACCTAATTATTTCAAAATATTGAGTAGTCATTTAGGAACCATTTGCATATCAAAGGACCTTCCATTATAAATATATCATATTAACACCGATAGCATTACATACCATTAACAAGGCACAACCTTGGCTTCTTAATAAAATTAATCGATTCTCTTAACAAAATAGCTTTTCTTAACAATTCACAATTACAAAACTCTTTCCAAACTAACAGAGTAGAATTACGTCTTAAGTTAAGTTACACACTATTCAAGTTACCTTTTCACGCCTATTCCCTATGGGATTTGACCCCAACCTAGTTAGGTTATTATATTTGACATCGACCGCCTTACACCATTTATAAAGGTATAATTTGACGTATCAAATTTTGGCGCCGTTGCCGGGGAGAGAAAAGCGGTAAAGTTGACTCGTGTCATGCCACGACGTTAAATGCGGCGCTTGGTGGGAGGCAACCCATCTTTTTCAAAATTTTTAATCATTGTTTTTTAATTTGTTTTTTATAGAATAACTTAGTATATTGTTTTTGACTAATCTGCCAAGTTTCAAAATTTTTGGAGTTGATTTGTGAAGGTCGAGTGCCCGAGCAGCCAAAAAACTAGTAGCTGAACAAAACAAAAGAAAACTGCAGCAATTCGCAATCGCATAAAATGTTATGCATTCGTGAAGAACATAGTATTTCCTACCTCTACATGATCACGTGAAAGCAACCGCGATCGCGAAGCTGTAGGCTGTGGGAAGTTTTTTGTTCTCCGCGAACGCAGGGATATGATCGTGATCGCGGTTCTCAGGTAATTTTCCAATGGTTAAAAACACTAGAAATCAAAAAAAGCCCACTTCTTCCCAAAACACAGTAACAGTATTCCCTAATCCCCCAACCCCTGGAAATCATCTCAAATCCCCTTTTTGCTTCAATGTCATCGCAATATTAACTTGCCATTCTCAAGGTATGTGGATTTCTCACATAACTCTCATTTTTTCCCAAGTCTTGTTGTGAAATAGTTGAAAGGAAGCCATGTTTTCAAGGTTTTAGGGCCTAAGTTTGTTTTTGCTCAAATGAGAATTTTGTGTCCTTTGCATGCTTGTTTGCTGGGTGAGATTGGTTGAGAGCTTGAGTGATGTTCTGTGAAATTTCACGGCAAATATCCATGAGTCAATGGTGTGAAATTTCTAAGAAAATTACTGGGCGAGGAAGAAGACACCCGCAACCGCGATGCCCCATTCTGCGATCACGTAGGTCTAATTCTGAGGAGAACAAAAATTGTTCATCGCAATCGCAGTTATCCTTCTGCGACCGCGTAGCTTTGTGTCTGCTGGAAACTAAATTGTTTTTCGTGATCACATTCCTATTTCTGTGATCGCGATTCATTAAGGCCAAGGTAGCAAAACAGTAGCTATGCCAATTCTGATCCCAAGGCTTTTTGGTCACTTTCTTTTGGCTAAATACCTCCTAATACAGCGCTTTAAGTGTCCATATAGGTTTTTAACATGTTTACTCCTTTTGTAGGTACTTTGAGATTGAAAATGGCATGGGCATCAAACGAAAATATTCAAGAATATGTCAAACACGTTTCTCAAGAGGAGTACTTCGATCAGGACATATTATCATCACTAAGATGTTCCCACCGCTATGACAAATAACTGTGTAGAAGCATGATCAAGGAAAAAGGCATTCTTTTAGCCGAACTTGAAGGTCGATGGCCTAAGGTCCATAGAAGGTTGGTATCGAGTGGATGGATTTGCTTTACTGAAGAACCAAGAAATGCCATTCATGAAGTGATAAGGGAATTCTATATAAATACCGTGGAGACTGACTTCAAGAATGATTTGGTTGTTACTGTCAGGGGCAAGCAAGTCCGCTTCGAGCTAGAACTAATAAATGCATACTACAATCTTTCCAATGATGACAACCAGGTGTATAGGGATAGAGCTAAATACTTGGGCACACAGTGGTTTGTGGACCATTTGCACCGCAGAAAGATGCCGAATTGGATAAGAAATCACTCAAGGAACGAGTCTTCTGTGTTCACTGTCGAGGCCAAGACTTGGCTCTCCATATCGGTGCTCGAGTCATGCCTTCAAGTAACGAGACAGAGATTATACTTGAGAAGACAAGGGTGATTTGCGCTATCATGGAGTGCACACCGGTAAATGTGGGGCAGATCATTGTTGATGAGATAGCTGAAGTTGTTGCGGAGAGGACGAAGAGTTTATTCTTTCCTTGCTTGATCACTCATTTATTCTATGAGGCGGTGGTGGAGAAGAGGTCCATAAAGAAAGAAATGAACCCAAAAAAACTCACTCATCCACTGCTGAGAAAGGGAGCTGGGAATGCACAGAATAAAAGGATGATTGATGTGGCTTCTCCCTCATTTGTCATGTTTCCTCGCACCATTATTAAGATGCTTGATTGCCCCGCAGATGCCACATGGACTTGTACTACCCAAAATCTTTATAGGCCGTGATGGTGCCTAACGCCACTGTCAGGCAAGCTAATGGTGATTTATCTATTTAATTACTCATTTTATTACTTTCCAAATCATAAATTTTAATAAGGAAGGAAATTTACACTTTTAAATCCACGGGAACATACAAAATTTTAGTTTATAAGAAAAAGAAATGAAAGGTGACGATAATATACATAACCGTAAGCATCATCAAGTATATCCCAAAATCTAGTGCCACAAGTGTATGAGCATTTACTAGGAAGTACAATAATAATACAACATATGTCTAGGATGTAAATGTGACATGATAAAATAAATAGTACGATGGAGACTCCGTGAACTGCGATATGTAACCTGGAATGTAGCTCACATAAAGTCTCCTCAATAGGTACGCCTACGCACCAAGATGGTCACCAAATGAACATGTCAGATCCTACACATTTAGTGCAGAAGTGCAGCATGAGTACGTAAATCAACGCATACCTAGTAAACATCTAGCCTAACCCTGGAGAAGTAGTGATGAGGTGTCGATATCGACACTTACTAGAGGTCTAATAAAGAAATATGATAAATCATAAGCAGATATGAAGCACAACAACAATAATGGGGTAAAACTGTAAGTTTCATAAACTTCTAAAAATTTCTTTTAAAGATATAAATTTCTCAGTCTTGTATTCTACCTCAACAGCTCAGATGTATCAAGTACCAGCAACATCGGATAATAAGTACCATATAAAATGATGGTCATCAGTGGAAGGATAATCTCGTGAATGTTCGGACTGTCAGCAATATAACACATGATTATGCCGAGGATGATCGGTCCGATCTAGAATAATGTGTACACTGCCGAGGGTCAAGCGGAACGAACCATAGATGCATCTATTGTACTGCCGAGGCATTCGGTCCTCTCCATAAGAAAAAGAAGGGAGTTATCTAATTACGAGACACGTGCTTACAATACAGTACATGAGCACAAAGCGAATATAATTCTTACCGTTTCTCAAATAACTAGCCAACAACTCAAGGTGATAATTATTTCTAAATCAATTTAAGTTATAAGTTCAAGTAATTAATCTAGCAGAACGAGTTCAAATAATTTAAATATTACATGATAAGGTCATAAGTCTACCCGGACATAAATATGTTTTAGCTACGTACGGACTCTCGTCACCTCGTGCATACGTAGAACCCACAACTAGTATCACATAGTAATTACATCACCTAGGGGGTAGTTTCGCCCTCGCAAGGTTAGATAGGAGACTTGCCTCTCTCCGAAGTTCCATAACCGGCTCAAATGCCTCTCTAACTCCTCAATTCAAAGTCAAAAGTTCCGAGACTAGTCAAACAACGTGCAAAACAATCAAAATATACTCCAATGCTTATAATTTAACAATTTATAAAAATTCACAACTTCGCTCGAAAAGTTAATAAAGTCAACCATAGGGCCCACGTGCCCGGATTCCGAAATTCATTGAAGATAAACTTTAATCATAATACCACGAACTCAAATATATAATTTATTCCAAGTTCCATGTCCAATTTCGTGGTCAAAATACAAAAATACCAATGTCTAGGTTTCTTTCAAAATCTCACAATTTCTACTATTTTCCATGTTTAAATCAAGATATAATCCATGTATTTCACTACAATTGTGTGGGAATCAATAGAGAATAAAAGAAAACGGGCCAAATCCTGTATAAAAGTCAAGTCTGCCCAGCGCTGCCTCACATCCCATGGTCGCTTATGCGGCATCAAGCTCACACCTGCGAGAATCCAGCCAAGGTCTGCAACCGCATCTGCGGCCCCTCCAGCACTTCTGCGCCCACGATTCTGTGATGCCTCATCCGCATGTGCGGTTCT
Organism: Nicotiana otophora; assembly: GCA_000715115.1. Classification (NCBI taxonomy): domain Eukaryota; kingdom Viridiplantae; phylum Streptophyta; class Magnoliopsida; order Solanales; family Solanaceae; genus Nicotiana; species Nicotiana otophora. Next base: position 70,599 of record AWOL01S0000687.1, read on the forward strand.
GCTTTTGCGGAAACTCGACCGCATCTGCAGTCCCAGCCTTCCTGTCACGACTTGGAATTTCCATTGTCAGGACTGTGATGGCGCCTAACATTTCACTTGCTAGGCAAGCAGATGTTAGAGAATTATTAAGCCAATCCTTATTCAATTCAGTAAATAACAACAAATAAGCTAAAATGAAATACAGCAAGTGCAGAATAATATAAAAACTTCATTAATTACTACCACCCGGATATGGAGTCGCAACTCACGAGCTACTATGATTTACTACAAAAGAGTCTGAAAAGGGAAAATACATGGTTTTGAAGTAAGGAAACAGTAAATGATAAAACTAGGAAGAGCCTCCAGGGTCTGCGGATGCCAACAGATCTACCTTGGGTCTCCTGACAGCAAATCCAAGCTGCTAAGCCTCACGATTAGCTAGGGACGGTACCAAAATCTGCACAAGAAGTGCAGAGTGCAGTATCAGTACAACCGACCCCATGTACTGGTAAGTGTCGAGCCTAACCTCGACGAAGTAGTGACGAGGCTATGACAAGACACCTACATAACAAACCCATGCAATTTAACAGTATATGTACAAATAACAGCTAAACATGTACGATTGGGAGGGGAAACATGCTGAGGGGAATACGAGATAGAGAACTACAGCAGAATGGTAACTTGAATAGTCAATGTACTATGAATCAATAAGAACAAGTGAACACAGTAAAGGAAAAATGCACGGCATCACCCTTCGTTCTTTTACTCTGAACCTCACCATAAAATCAATAGAAACGACATGGCATCACCCTTCGTGTATTAACTCTCATAACATGGCACGACATCACCCTTCGTGCATTAACACTCACAATATGGCACGGCATCACCATTCGTGCATTAACACTCACAATATGGCACGGCGTCACCCTTCGTGCATTAACACTCACAATACGACACGGTATCACCCTCCGTGCATTAACACTCACAATATGGCACGGCATCACCCTTTGTGCATTAACACTCACCTTTACCATAATGCAATGAACAAATAACAACATGGAGATAGAATAACAAGTACAAGCCTTACTTCAACATTTGGTTCCACAATATCAACCTCAACTTTGTAATCAACACTCAATTATCACCAGAAGATCCATAAACATGATAAGACGATCAATTTAACAATACTAGTCTTAACATGGATAACATGAACAAAGGAATCTATAATTGCAAGAAACCAAGCCTCGCCCGCATGCTTTAACCTAACTACAATGCATAGGTACTCGGCACCTCACATATACATTGTTCCCCAACATTTAAACATGTAGAAAATAGATAAACAAGTCATATTCCCTCAAGTCAAGATTAACCACGAAACTTACCTCGCTCCAAAGACCACTCAATGCTCAGTTACCGCTTTTCCACTAGAATGCAACTCCAAACCATTTGTATCTATCCACAAATGACTCAATAATATCAAATATTACTAAAGAAATCAATTACAATGCATAAATTTAGATTCCCCAAACTTTCCCCCAAAAAGTCAAAAATCGACCTCGGGCCCGCTTGGTCAAAACCCGAGGTTCGGACCAAAATCCATTCACCGTTCACCCCCGAGCCTGATTATATAATTAATTTCGGAATGCGACCCCAAATTGAGGTCTAAATCCCCAATATGCAAAAAAAACCCCAATTCTTTCCTAAATCCCTAGTTTTCTACCATGAAAGAACAAAGATTAGGGCTAGGAATTTAATGGGTGATGTTAGAAATAGCAGAAAATGAGTTAAAGAGTACAAACCTATGAATTGGTGTTGAGTTTTCTCTTCAAAATTGTACCTTGGCCGAGCTCTAATGGAGAGTTTATGAAAAATTGGTAAAATCCCATTTTGGTTCTGTTTTAAGGTCTGGGCGTCAGGACTTCTTCGTGTTCGCGAAGGGCCTGCCGCATTCGCGATGAGCAGCATCCTGAGTGGCTTTCGCATTCGCGACTCCTCCTTCACGTTCGCGAAGGCTGCTCACCTCAGCCTTCATGTTCGCGAGCCCATGCTCGTGTTCGCGTAGAATAATGACTGACCTCTCCCCCAGGTCCCTAAAGCTTCGCGTTCGCGAGAAGCTGGTCGCGTTCGCAAAGTGTAAGGCCCCCATTGCTTCGCATTTGCGACCCATCTACTGCGTTCGCAATTAAGAAAATCAACCTGCCCCAGTTTACTCTTTGCATTTGCGAGAGTACCTTCACGAACGCAAAGAAGAACACACCAGATATCAGCTGAAACACAAAAGAAACTAGATTTCTATGTGCAAACAATTATCGTAGACTATCTGAAACTCACCCGAGCACTTGGGGCTCCAAACAAATTATGCACGCAAGTCTAAAATCCTCATACAAACTCGTTCGCGCGAACAAAATAGCAAAATAATGCCTAGAACTACGAATCGGACACCAAATCAAAATGAAATTTTTAAGAAAACTTTAAAACTTCTATTTTCACAACCGAACATCCGAATACAGACCTGTACCGGACTTCGGAACTAAAATACAGACCATGTATCAATAAATCCAAACATCAGTCGATTCTTAAATATCATAAATCTTTTAAACTTTCAATTTTCAACAAAAATCAACAACTCGGGCTAAGGACCTCCGAATTCGATTCCGGACATACACCCAGGTGCCAAATTACGATACGGACCCATCAGGACCGTCAAAATATGGATTCGGGTCCGTCTGCTCAAAACATTGACCGAAGTCAACTTCAATGAATTTCTAAGATAAACTTCTTATTTTTATTAGTTTTAACATATAAGCTTTCGGGAAGAACACCCAGACTGTGCACGCAAATCGAGAAAGTCTAAAATTAGGTTTTTGAGACCTCGAAATACATAATTAGGTTCTAAAATATAAAATGCCCTATCGGGTCATCACATTCTCCACCTCTAAAACAACTGTTCGTCCTCGAACGGACATAGAAAAGTACCTGAACTGGTGAAAAGATATGGATATCTACTCCACATATCTGACTCGGACTCCCAAGTAGCTGCCTCAACGGGCTGACCTCTCCACTGCACTCGAACAGAAGGATAACTCTTAGACCTTAGTTGTCGAACCTGTCGGGCTAGAATAGCCACCGGCTCCTCCTCGTAAGTCAAATCTTTGTCCAACTAGACAGATCTGAAATCTAACACGTGGGATGGATCATCGTGATACTTCCAAAGGATGGTTACGTGGAACACTAGATGAACTGCTGATAACTCCGGTGGCAACGCAAGCCTGTAAGCTACCTCTCCCACTCTCTCCAGAATCTCAAAAGGTCTAATATACCTAGGGCTCAACTTGCCTTTCTTTCTAAACCTCATTACACCCTTCATGGGTGATACCCGAAGCAACACTCTCTCCCCGACTATGAATGCAACAACACTAACTCTGCGGTCGGCATAATTCTTCTGCCTAGACTGGGCTGTGCGAAGGCGATCCTGAATAATCTTGAACATATCTATGGCATCCTATACTAGGTCTATACCCAACAACCGAGCCTTTCCCGGCTCGTATCACCCAACTGGTGACCCGCACTACCTATCGTATAATGCCTCATAGGGAGCCATCTGAATGCTCGACTAGTAGTTGTTGTTGTAGGCGAACACTGTAAGGGGAAAGAATTGATCCTACAATCCTCCGAAGTCTATAACATATGCGCGCAGCATATCCTCCAAGATCTGAATAGTGTTTTTGGACTATCTATCCGTCTGAGGATGAAACACCGTGGTCAACTCAACCCGCGTGCCGAAATCATGCTGTACTGCCCTTCAGAAGTGCGAGGTGAACTATGTACCTCGATTAGAAATGATAGACACGGGCACACTATGAAGACGGACGATCTCACGGATGTAAATCTCTGCCAACCGCTTCGAAGAATAGGTAACTGCCACAGGAATGAAATGCGCTGACTTAGTTAGCCTGTCCACAATGGCCCAAATGACATCACACTTCCTCTGAATCTGTGGGAGTTCAACAATGAAGTCCATAGTGATACGCTCCCACTTCCACTGAGGAATATTTATCTGCTGAAGCAAATTGTCGGGTCTTTGATGCTCATACTTTACTTGCTAACAATTTCGACACCGAGCTACATAAGAACTATATCCTTCTTCATCCCCATCCACCAATAATGCTGCCACAAGTAATTATACATCTTGGCGGCGCCCGGATGAATAGAATATCGGGAACTGTGGGCCTCCTCAAAGAATCAACTCATGAAGTCCATCCACATTAGGCACACAAACACGACCCTGCATCCTCAAAACTCCATCATCTCTGATAGTAACCTGATTGGTACAACCATGCCGCACTGTGTCCCTAAGGACTAAAAAATGAGGGCCTTCATACTGCCGATCTATGATATGCTCAAAAAATGAAGACCGAGCGACTTTACAAGCTAGAACACGGTTGGGCTCTAAAATATCCAACATCACAAACTGATTGGCCAAAGTATGAACATCTGATGCAAACAGCCTCTCACCTACTGGAATGAACGCAAGGCTGCCCATACTCGCTGCCTTTCTACTCAAGGCGTCGGCCACCACATTGGCCTTTTCGGGGTGGTACAAAATAGTGATATCATAGTCTTTCAATAGCTCCAACCACCTCCTCTGCCTCAAATTGAAATCCTTTTGCTTGAATAATTAATGAAGTCTCTGATGATCTGTAAAGACCTCATGTGACACGCCGTAAAGATTGTGCCTCCAAAGAAAGCGACTGAATCCAGTCAAAACTCGCACTTTGAAAATTTAGCATATAACTGGCTGCCTCTCAGATTCTGAAGAACAATCCTAAGATGCTTCTCATGCTCCTCTAGACTGCGGGAGTAAATCAGGATATCGTCAATAAAAACAATCACAAAGGAGTCCAAATAAGGCTTGAACACTCGGTTCATCAAATTCATGAATGTTGCGGGGGAATTTGTCAACCCAAAGGACATCACTAGAAACTTATAATGCCCGTACCGAGTACGAAAAGCTGTCTTAGGGACATCAGATGCCCTAATCCTCAACTTATGTTAGCCAGATCTCAAATCAATCTTTGAAAAAACACCTTGGCAATGGATACTTGTTCTTGATGGTGACTTTGTTCAACTGCCAATAATCTATGCACATTCTCATCAATCCATCCTTCTTCTTCACAAACAACACAGGTGCACCCCAAGGCGAGACACTAGGTCTAATGAATCCCTTATCAAGCAAATCTTGCAACTCTTTCTTTAATTCTTTCAACTATGGCGGGGCTATACCGTATAATGGAATAGAGATGGGCTGAGTGCCCGGAGCCAAATCAATACAAAAATCAATATCCCTGTCAGGTGGCATCCCCGGTAAATTTGCCGGAAACACCTCTAGAAACTCACGAACAATTGGTACTGAATCTATGAAAGGAATCTTCGCACTAGAATCGCGAACATAAGTCAATTAAGCTAGACACCCCTTTTCGACCATATGTCGAGCCTTCACATAAGAGATAACCCTGCTGGTAGAATGTCCAGGAGTCCCCCTCCACTCTAATTGAGGAAACCCCGACAAGGCTAAGGTCACCGTCTTAGCCTAACAGTCCAATATAGCGTGATAAGGTGACAGTCAATCCGTACCCAAGATAACATCAAAATCGACCATATTAAGAAGTATAAGATCTACACTAGTTTCAAGACTCCCTATGGTGACCACACACGAACAATAAACACGATCTACAACAATATCATCTCCCACAGGTGTGGACACATACATAGGAGCAATCAAAGAATCACGAGGCACAACGAAATATGAAGCAAAATAGGATGACATGTAGGAATAAGTAGAACCCGGATCAAATAGAACTGAAGTATCTCTACTACAAACTGAAACAGTACCTGTGATAACATAGTCAGATGACTCAGCCTCAGGCCTGGCTGGAAAAGCATAACATCGGGGCTGGGCCCCATCACTCTGAACTATATCTTTAGGACGGCCTCTAGCTGGATGGCCTCCATCTCTAACGACCTGACCTCTACCTCTAACAGTATGGCCTCTACCTCTAACTGCCTGACCCTTGCCTCTAGCTGGCTGAGCAGGCGGTGCAGCAACTGGTGCCGGAACCATGGCACGAGAACCCTGATGCTGTGAGATGCCCGATGCCCAAGGGCAAAATCTAGCAATGTGCCTCGGATCACAACAAGTATAACAAGACCTCGGCTGATGTGACTACTGACCCTAAAACTGACCCTGTCGACCTGAGTAACTACCCTAAAAACTCTAGAGTAGAGGTGCACTAATAGGAGCTGGTGGTGCATTGTAGGCTAGTTGGTCGGAATAAGGCATATAAGGGAGATGACCACCTGAGGCACCGTGGGATGCCTAGTGCTGAATGAAACGGCCTGGGATGATGGCCTCTACCAAATGTACCCCTGCCTCCAGATGAGGCACTCACCGAACCCCCCGGAATGACGTGGTCTCTTGTCAGATCCCTGACCTCCCTGCGCAAGAACCATGTCGACTCGCCTGGCGACATTAGCTGCCACCTGAAAAGAAATCTCACTCCCAGTCTCCTTAGCCATCTGCAATCTGATAGACTGAGCAAGTCAGTCAATAAACCTCATCACCCTCTCTCGATCGGTAGGAAGCAGAAGAAGAGCATGACGAGCCAAATCAACAAAACGAGTCTCAGACGGGGTAACAGTCATACTGCCCTGCTGGAGATGCTCGAACTAACGACAGTGCTCCTCTCTCAATGTGATAGGGAGAAACTTCTCTTGAAAGAGATGAGAGAACTTGTCCCAAGTAAGAGCAGGCGATCCGGCTGGTCTAGTCAACAAATAATCTCTCCAGCATTTCTTGGCGGAACCTGACATCTGAAATGTAGCAAAATCGACCCCATTGGTCTCCACTATACCCATGTTCCGTAGCACCTTATGACAGGTGTCAAGATACTCCTGGGGATCCTCTGAAGAAGCACCACTGAAATAAACTGGAAAGAGCTTGGTAAACCTGTCCAATCTCCACAAAGCCTTAGAAGACCTAGCCGACCCATTACCGGCATGTGCCGCAACAACCAGCTGAACTATACCAACTGATGGGGCTACTGGAGTCTGATACTCGGGAGCCATCTACTCCGGAGTGTGAGTAGTAGGAGTTTATGCTCCTTCCCCAGCTTGAGAGACGGCTGGTGCCATATGAAAGGTATCGGCCTGGGCCACACTCTCCATAAGGCCCACCAAACGGACCAAAGCATCCTGAAGTACTAGGGTGGCGATGAACCCCTCTGGAACCTGAGCTGGCCCGGCCGGAATAGTTTGGGCTGGAACCTCCTCGTCAAACTCTACCTGAGGCTCCACTGCTGGGGCTGCTGCTCGGGCTCTGGGCTGAGCCCTGCCCCTACCTCGGCCTCTAGCACGGCCTCGGCCTCGACCTCTGCCCCTCGTAGGAGCTGCTACTGGAGGCTCTGGCTTCTGCTCAACCGAAGAAGTGGTATGTTTTCTTGCCATCTGCGGAAGGACAAGAATAGAAGAGTTCAATCAGCAATGATAGAATAAAATCGCACGATAGAGAAGACACCACTAGTGGGATTTCACTGGTGGGATTTCACTAGGTCGTTGTTGTTGTGGAAATACAGCGAGTGCAGAATAATATAAACAGTTTATTAATTACTACCACCCGGATATGGAGTCACAACTCACGAGCGACTATGATGTACTACAAACAGAGTCTGAAAAGGGAAAATACACGATTTTGAAGTAAGGAAATAGTAAATGATAAAACTAGGAAGAGACTGCAGGCTCTGCGGACGCCAACAGATCTACCTTGGGTCTCCTGATTGCAAATCCAAGCTGCTAAGCCTCACGATTAGCTAGGGACGGTACCACAATCTGCACAAAAAGTGCAGAGTGCAGTATCAGTACAAGCGACCCCACGTACTGGTAAGTGTCGAGCCTAACCTCGACGAAGTAGTGACGAGGCTATGACAAGACACCTACATAACAAACCTATGCAATTTAACAGTATATGTACAAATAGCAGCTAAACATGTACTATTGGGAGGGGAAACATGCTGAGGGGAATACGAGATAGAGAACTACAATAGAATGGTAACTTGAATAGTCAATGTACTATGAATCAATAAGAACAAGTGAACACAGTAAAGGAAAGATGCACGGCATCACCCTTCGTTCTTTTACTCTGAACCTCAACATAAAATCAATAGAAACGACATGGCATCACCCTTCGTGTATTAACTCTCATAACATGGCACGACATCACCCTTCGTGCATTAACATTCACAATATGGAACGGCATCACCATTCGTGCATTAACACTCACAATATGGCACGGCATCACCCTTCGCGCATTAACACTCATAATATGGCACGGTCCCCTCCGTTCATTAACACTCACAATATGGCACAGCATCACCCTTTGTGCATTAACACTCTCCTTTAACATAATGCAATGAACAAATAACAACAGGGAGATAGAATAAAAATTACAAGCCTTACTTCAACATTTGGTTCCACAATATCAACCTCAACTTTGGAATCAATACTCAATTATCACCAGAAGATCCATAAACATGATAAGACGATCAATTTAACAATACTAGTCTTAACATGGATAACATGAGCAAAGGAAGCTATAATTGCAAGAAACCAATCCTCGCCTGCATGCTTTAACCCAACTACAATGCATAGGTACTCGTCACCTCACATATACGTTGTTTCCCAACATGTAAACACGTAGCAAATAGATTAACAAGTCATATTCCCTCAAGTCAAGGTTAACCACGATACTTACCTCGCTCCAAAGTTCACTCAATGCTCAGTTACCTCTTTTCCTCTAGAATCCACATCCAAACCACTCGTATCTATCCACAAATAACTCAATAATATCAAATATTACTAAAGAAATCAATTACAATGCATAAATTTAGATTCCCCAAACTTTCCCCCAAAAAGTCAAAAATCGACCTCGGACCGGCTTGGTCAAAACCCGAGGTTCGGACCAAAATCCATTCACCCGTTTACCCCCGAGCATGATTATATAATTAATTTTGGAATGCGACCCCAAATTGAGGTCTAAATCTCCAATATGCAAAAAAAACCCCAATTCTTTCCTAAATCCCTAGTTTTCTACCATGAAAGAACAAAGATTAGGGCTAGGAATTTAATGGGTGATGTTAGAAATGGAAGAAAATGAGTTAAAGAATACAAACCTATGAATTGGTGTTGAGGTTTCTCTTCAAAATCGTACCTAGGCCAAGTTCTAATGGAGAGTTTATGAAAAATTGGTAAAATCCCATTTTGGTTCTGTTTTAAGGTCTGGGCGTCAGGACTTCTTCGCGTTCGCGAAGGGCCTGCCGCATTCGCAATGAGCAGCATCCTGAGTGGCTTTCGCATTCATGACTCCTCCTTCGCGTTCGCGAAGGCTGCTCACCCCGGCCTTCATGTTCGCGAGCCCATGCTCGTGTTCGCGTAGAAGAATGACTGACCCCTCCCCCAGGTCCCTAAAGCTTCGCGTTCGCGAGAAGCTGGTCGCGTTCGCGAAGTGTAAGGCCCCCATTGCTTCGCGTTCGCGACCCATCTACTGCGTTCGCGATTAAGAAAATCAACCTGCCCCAGTTTACTCTTCGCATTTGCGAGAGTACCTTCACAAACGAGAAGAAGAACACACCAGATATTAGTTGAAGCACAAAAGAAACTAGATTTCTAAGTGCAAACAATTTTCATAGCCTATCTGAAACTCACCCGAGCACTCGGGGCTCCAAAAATATTATGCACGCAAATCCAAAATCCTCATATAAACTCGTTTACGCAAACAAAACACCAAAATAACGCCTAGAACTACGAATCGGACAACAAATCAAAATGAAATTTTCAAGAAAACTTTAAAACTTCTATTTTCACAACTGAACGTCCAAATCATGTCAAATCAACTTTGTTTCTAACCAAATTCGACAGACAACTCATAAATATAATAGTGGACCTGTACCGGGCTCCGGAACCAAAATTCAGACCATGTATCAATAAATCCAAACATCAATCGATTCTTAAATATCATAAATCTTTCAAACTTTCAATTTTCAACAAAAATCAATAACTCGGGCTAAGGACCTCCGAATTCGATTCCGTGCATACACCCATGTTCCAAATTACGATACGGATCCATCAGGACCGTCAAAATATGGATTCTAGTCCGTCTTCTCAAAACATTGACCGAAGTCAACTTCAATAAATATTTAAGGTAAACTTCTTATTTTTATTAGTTTTTAATATATAAGCCTTCGGGAAGAACACCCGGACTGCGCACATAAATCGAGGAAGGCTAAAATGAGGTTTTTGAGACCTCAAAATACATAATTAGGTTCTAAAATATAAGATGCCCTATCGGGTCATCACATTCTCCACCTCTAAAATAACCGTTTGTCCTCGAACGGACATAGAAAAGTACCTGAACTGGTGAAACGATGTGGATATCTACTCCACATATCTGACTCGGACTCCCAAGTAGCTGCCTTAACGGGCTGACCTCTCCACTGCACTCGAACTGAAGGATAACTCTTAGACCTTAGTCGTCGAACCTATCGGGCTAGAATAGCCAGCGGCTCCTCCTCACAAGTCAAATCCTTGTCCAACTGGAAAGAGCTGAAATCTAACACGTGGGACGGATCGTCGTGATACTTCCGAAACATGGATATGTGGAACACTGGATGAACTGCTGATAACCCCGGTGGCAATGTAAGCCTGTAAGCTACCTCTCCCACTCTCTCCAGAATCTCAAAAGGTCTAATATACCTAGGGCTCAACTTGCCTTTCTTTCTGAACCTCATTACACCCTTCATGGGTGATACCCGAAGCAACACTCTCTCCCCGACTATGAATGCAACATCACGAACTCTGCGGTCGGCGTAACTCTTCTACCTGGACTGGGCTATGCGAAGTCGATCCTGAATAATATTGACCATATCTAAGGAATCCTATACTAGGTCTGTACCCAACAACCGAGCCTTCCCCAGCTCGAACCACCCAACTGGCGACCGGCACTACCTTCCGTATAATGCCTCATAGGGAGCCATCAAAATGCTCGACTGGTATCTGTTGTTGTAGGCTAACACTGTAAGGGGGAAGAACTGATCCTATGATCCTCCGAAGTCTATAACACATGCGCGAAGCATATCCTCCAAGATCTGAATAGTGCTTTCGAACTGTCCATCTGTCTGAGGATAAAACACCGTGGTCAACTCAACCCGCGTGCTGAAATCACGCTGTATTGCCCTCCAGAAGTGCGAGGTGAACTACGTACCTCGATCAGAAATGATAGACATGGGCACACTGTGAAGACGGACGATCTCACGGATGTAAATCTCTGACAACCGCTTTGAAGAATAGGTAACTGCCACAGGAATGAAATGCGCTGACTTTGTCAGCCTGTCCACAAT
>AWOL01S0000688.1:917-57556 GCA_000715115.1 Nicotiana otophora
CCCCGGTGGCAATGTAAGCCTGTAAGCTACCTCTCCCACTCTCTCCAGAATCTCAAAAGGTCTAATATACCTAGGGCTCAACTTGCCTTTCTTTCTGAACCTCATTACACCCTTCATGGGTGATACCCGAAGCAACACTCTCTCCCCGACTATGAATGCAACATCACGAACTCTGCGGTCGGCGTAACTCTTCTACCTGGACTGGGCTATGCGAAGTCGATCCTGAATAATATTGACCATATCTAAGGAATCCTATACTAGGTCTGTACCCAACAACCGAGCCTTCCCCAGCTCGAACCACCCAACTGGCGACCGGCACTACCTTCCGTATAATGCCTCATAGGGAGCCATCAAAATGCTCGACTGGTATCTGTTGTTGTAGGCTAACACTGTAAGGGGGAAGAACTGATCCTATGATCCTCCGAAGTCTATAACACATGCGCGAAGCATATCCTCCAAGATCTGAATAGTGCTTTCGAACTGTCCATCTGTCTGAGGATAAAACACCGTGGTCAACTCAACCCGCGTGCTGAAATCACGCTGTATTGCCCTCCAGAAGTGCGAGGTGAACTACGTACCTCGATCAGAAATGATAGACATGGGCACACTGTGAAGACGGACGATCTCACGGATGTAAATCTCTGACAACCGCTTTGAAGAATAGGTAACTGCCACAGGAATGAAATGCGCTGACTTTGTCAGCCTGTCCACAATGACCCAAATGACATCAAACTTACTCTGAGTCCGTGGGAGTTCAACAACGAAGTCCATAGTGATACGCTCCCACTTCCACTGAGGAATCTCTATCAGCTGAAGCAAACTATCGGGTTTCTGATGCTTATACTTTACTTGCTGACAATTTCGACACCGAGCTACATAAGAAGTATATCCTTCTTCATCCCCCTCTACTAATAATGTTGCCGCAAGTCCTGATACATATTGGCAGTGCCCGGATGAATAGAATACCAGGAACTGTGGGCCTCCTCAAAGAATCAACTCACGAAGTCCATCCACATTAGGAACACAAACACGACCCTGCATCCTCAAAACTTCGTCATCTCCGATAGTAACCTGATTGGTACCACCGTGCCACACTGTGTCCCTAAGGACTAACAAATGAGGGCCTTCATACTGTCGATCTATGATACACTCAAACAAGTAAGACCGAGCGACTGTACAAGCTAGAACACGGTTGGGCTTTGAAATATCCAACATCACAAACTGTTTGGCCAAAGTATGAACATCTGATGCAAACGGCCTCTCACTGACTGGAATGAACGCAAGGCTGCCCATACTCGCTGCCTTTCTACTCAAGGCGTTGGCCACCACATTGGCCTTTTCGGGGTGGTACTAAATAGTGATATCATAGTCTTTCAATAGCTCCAACCACCTCCTCTGCCTCAAATGGAGATCCTTTTGCTTGAATAATTACTGAAGTCTCTGATGATCCGTGAAGACCTCACACGACACGCCGTAAAGATAGTGCCTCCTAAACAAGCGACTGAATCCAGTCAAAACTCGTACTTTGAACATTTAGCATATAACTCGTTGACTCTCCGAGTCTGAAGTATAATCCTAAGATGCTTCTCATGCTCCTCTAGACTGTGGGAGTAAATCAAGATATAGTCAATAAACACAATCACAAAGGATTCCAAATAAGGCTGGAACACTCGGTTCATCAAATTCATGAATGTTGCGGGGGAATTTGTCAACCCAACGGACATCACTAGAAACTCATAATGCTCATACAGAGTCCGAAAAGCTGTCTTAGGGACATCAGATGCCCTAATCCTCAACTTATGTTAGCCAGATCTCAAATCAATCTTTGAACACACCTTGGCACCCTAAAGCTGATCAAATAAGTCATCAATCCTAGGAAATGGATACTTGTTCTTGATGATGACTTTGTTCAACTGCCAATAATCTATGCATATTCTCATCGATCCATCCTTCTTCTTCACAAACAACACAGGTGCACCCCAAGGCGAGACACTAGGTCTAATGAAGCCCTTATCAAGCAAATCTTGCAACACTTTCTTCAATTCTTTCAACTATGGCGAGGCCATACGGTATGGTGGAATAGAGATAGGCTAAGTATCCGGAGCCAAATCAATACAAAAATCAATATCCCTGTCGGGTGGCATCCCCGGTAGGTCTAGAAGTAACACCTCTGGAAACTCACGAACAATTGGTACTGAATCTATGAAAGGAATCTTCGCACTAGAATCGCTAACATAAGCCAAATAAGCTAGACACCCCTTCTCGACCATATGCCGAGCCTTCATATAAGAGATAACCCTGGTGGTAGAATGTCCAGGAGTCCCCCTCCACTCTAATTGAGGCAACCCTAACAAGGCTATGGTCACAGTCTTAGCCTAACAGCCCAATATAGCATGATAAGGTGACAGCCAATCCGTACCCAAGATAACATCAAAATCGACCATATTGAGAATTATAAGCTCTACACTAGTTTCAAGTCTCCCTATGGTGACCACACACAAACAATAAACATGATCTACAACAATATCATCTCCCACAGGTGTGGACACATATACAGGAGCACTCAAAAAATCACGAGGCACAACGAAATATGAAGCAAAATAGGATGACATGTAGGAATAAGTAGAACCCGGATCAAATAGAACTGAAGCATCTCTACTACAAACTGAAATAGTACCTGTGATAACATAGTCAGATGACTCAGCCTCAGGCCTGGCTGGAAAAGCATAACATCGGGGTTGGGCCCCAACACTCTGAACTACATCTTTTGGACGGCCTCTAGCTGGATGGCCTTCATATCTAACGGCCTGCCTCCACATCTAACTGGCTGGCCTCTACCTGTGGCTGCCTGACCCTTGCCTCTGGCTAGTTGAGCAGGCGGTGCAGCAACTGGTGCCGGAACCATGGCATGAGAACCCTGATGCTGTGAGTTGCCCGATGCACGAGGGCAAAATCTAGCAATGTGCCTCGGATAACCACAAGTATAACAGGACCTGGGCTGATATGACTACTGACCCTGAAACTAAACATGTCGACCTGAGTAACCACCCTGAAAACTCTAGAGTAGAGGTGCACTAATAGGAGCTAGTGGTGCATTGTAGGCTAGTTGGTCGGAATAAGGCATATAAGGGTCATGACCACCTGAGGCACCATGGGATGCCCAGTGCTGAATGAAACGGCCTGGGATGATGGCCTTTACCAAATGTACCCCTGCCTCTAGATGAGGCACCGCTGAACCCCCCGGAATGACGTGGTCTCTTGTCAGATCCCTGACCTCCCAGAGCAAGTACCATGTCGACTCGCCTGGCGACATTGGCAGCCACCTGAAAAGAAATCTCACTCCCAATCTCCTTAGCCATCTGCAATCTGATAGACTGAGCAAGTCAGTCAATAAACCTCCCCAACCTCTCTCGATCGGTAGGAAGCAGAAGAAGAGCATGAGGGGCCAAATCCACAAAATGAATCTCATACTGGGTAACAGTCATACTGCCCTACTTGAGACGCTCGAACTAACGACAGTGCTCCTCTCTCAATGTGATAGGGAGAAACTTCTCTAGAAAGAGCTGAGAGAACGGGTCCCAAGTAAGAGCAGGCGATCCAGCTAGTCTAGTTAACAAATAATCTCTCCAGCATTTCTTGGCGGAACCTGACATCTGAAATGCAGCAAAATCAACCCCATTGGTCTCCACTATACCCATGTTCCGTAGCACCTTATGACAGCTGTCAAGATACTCCTGGGGATCCTCTGAAGAAGCACCACTGAAATAAACTGGAAAGAGCTTGGTAAACCTGTCCAATCTCCAAAAAGCCTTAGAAGACATAGCCGACCCATTGCCGGCATGTGCCGCAACAACCAGCTGAACTATACCAACTGATGGGGCTACTGGAGTCTGATACTGGGGAGCCATCTACTCCGGAGTGTGAGTAGCGGGAGTTTGTGCTCCTCCCCCAGCTTGAGAGACGGCTGGTGCCATATGAAAGGTACCGGCCTGGGCCACACTCTCCATAAGGCCCACCAAACGGACCAAAGCATCCTGAAGCACTAGGGTGCCGATGAACCCCTCTGGAACCTGAGCTGGCCCGGCAGGAATAGTCTGGGCTGGAACCTCCTCGTCAAACTCTACCTGAGGCTCCACTGCTAGGGCTGCTACTCGGGCTGTGGGCTGAGCCCTGACCCTGCCTCGGCTTTTAGCACGGCCTCGGCCTCGACCTCTGCCCCTCGTAGGAGTTGCTACTGGAGGCTCTAGTTGCTGCTCAACTGAAGAAGCGGTATAATTTCTCGCCATCTGCGGAAGGACAAGAATAGAATAGTTCAATTAGCAATGATAGAATAAAATCGCACGATAGAGAAGACCCCACTAGTGGGATTTCACTGGTGGGATTTCACTAGGTCATTGTTGTTGTTGCAATACAGCGAGTGCAGAATAATATAAAAACTTCATTAATTACTACCACCCGGATATGGAGTCACAACTCACGAGCTACTATGATTTACTACAAACAGAGTCTGAAAAGGGAAAATACACTGTTTTGAAGTAAGGAAACAGTAAATGCTAAAACTAGGAAGAGACTCCAGGGTCTGCGGATGACAACAGATCTACCTTGGGTCTCGTGACAGCAAATCCAAGCTGCTAAACCTCACGATCAACTAGGGCCGATACCAAAATCTGCGTAAGAATTGCAGAGTGCAGTATCAGTACAACCGAACCCATGTACTAGTAAGTGTCGAGCCTAACCTCGACGAAGTAGTGACGAGGCAATGGCAAGACACCTACATAACAAACATGTGCAATTTAATAGTATATGTACAAATAACAGCCAAACATGTACTATTGTGAGGGGAAACATGCTGAGGGATATAGGAGATAGAGAACTACATCAGAATGGTAACTTGAACAATCAATGTACTATGAATTAATAAGAACAAGTGAACACAGTAAAGAAAAAATGCATGGCATCACCCTTCGTGCTTTTACTCTCAACCTCACCATAAAATCAATAGAAACAGCACAGCATCATCCTTCATGCATTAAATCACATAACATGGCACGACATCACCCTTCATGCATTCAGACTCACAATATGGCACGACATCACCCTTCGTGTATTAACACTCACAATATGGCACGACATCACCCTTCGTGCATTAATACTCACAATATGGCATGACATCACCCTTCGTGCATTAACACTCACAATATGGCACGACTTAACCCTTCATGCATTAATACTCTCCCTTACCATAATGCAATGAACAAATAACAATAGGGAGATAGAATAATACTGGTCTTAACATGGATAACATGAACAAAGGAAGCTATAATTGCAAGAAACCAAGCCCTGCCCGCATGCTTTACCCCGACTACAACGCATAAGTACTCGTCACCTCACATATACGTTGTTCCCCAACATTTAAACATGTAGCAAATAGACAAACAAGTCCTATTCCCTCAAGTCAAGGTTAACCACGACACTTACCTCGCTCCAAAGGCCACTAAATGCTCAATTACCGCTTTTCCACTATAATCCACCTCCAAACCACTCGTATCTATCCACAAACGACTCAATAATATCAAACATTGCTAAAGAAATCAATTACAATGCATAAATTTAGATTCCCCAAACTATCTCCCAAAAAGTCAAAAATCGACCCCAGGCCCGCTTGGTCAAAACCCGAGGTTCGGACCAAAATCAATTCACCCGTTCACCCCCGAGCCAATTATATAATTCATTTCGGAATCCGATCCCAAATTGAGGTTTATATCCCCAATATGCAAAAAACCCCAATTCTTTCCTAAATCCCTAGTTTTCTGCCATGAAAGAACAAAGATTAGGGCTAGGAATTTAATGGGTGATGATAGAAATGGAAGCAAATGAGTTAAAGGTTACAAACCTATGAATTGGCGTTGAGGTTTCTCTTCAAATTAGCACCTAGGCCGAGCTCTAATGGAGAGTTTATGAAAAATTGGTAAAATCCCGTTTTGATTCTGTCTTAAGGTCTGGGCGTCAGGCCTTCTTCGCGTTCGCGAAGGGCCTGCCGCGTTCGCGATGTGCAGCATCCCGAGTGGCTTTTGCCTTCGCGAGTCCTCCTTCACGTTCACGAAGGCTTCTTCCCCCTGGCCTTCGCGTTCGCTAGCCCATACTCACATTCGTATAGAAGAATGACTGGCCCCTCCCCCCAGGTCCCTAAAGCTTCGCGTTCGCGAGAAGCTGGTCACATTTACGAAGGGTAAGGCCCCCATTGCTTCGTGTTCGCGACCCAACTACCGCATTCGCGATTAAGAAAATCACCCTGCCCCAGTTTACTCTTCGCGTTCACGAGATTACCTTTGCGAACGCGAAGAAGAACACACCAGATATAAGCTAAAGCACAAACAAAAACCAGATTTCTAAGTGCAAAAAGCTTCTGTAGCCTATCTGAAACTCACCCGAGCCTCGGGGCTCCATACCAATTATGCACGCAAGTCCAAAAACCTCATACGAACTCGCTCGCGCGAACAAAATACCAAAATAACGCCTAGAACTACGAATCGGACACCAAATCAAATGCAATTTTCAAGAAAACTTTAAAACTTTTATTTTCACAACCGAACGTCCGAATCACGTCAGATCAACTCCGTTTCTAACCAAATTCAACAGACAAGTCATAAATATTATAGTGGACTTCTACCATTCTCAAGAACCAAAATACGGACCCGGTATCAATAAATCCAAACATAAGTCGATTCTTAAATATCATAAATCTTTCAAACTTTCAAGTTTCAACAAAAATCAATAACTCGAGCTAGGCACCTCCGAATTCGATTCTGGGTATACGCCCAAATCCCAAATTACGATACGGACCCACCGGGACAGTCAAAATACGGATCCGGGTCTGTCTGCTCAAAACATAGACCGAAGTCAACTTAAATTAATTTCTAAGGCAAAATTCTTATCTTTATCAGTTTTTAACATATAAGCCTTTCGGAAGAACGCTGGGACTGTGCACGCAAATTGAGGAAGGCTAAAATGAGATTTTTGAGACCTCGAAACACAGATTTAGGTTAAAAGATATAAGATGACATATCAGGTCATCACACTTCCCCCGCTTCTGCACATGCCTAACCGTTTATGCGGATTCGCATTTGTGGCCCTTATTCCGCAAGTGCAATTGCATCAGTACCCAGGCCCTTCACCAATGCAACCAAGCTCCAAAGTGACTCACGACTCGTCCGATACACACCCGAGGCTGTAGGGACCCCGTCCGAACTTACCAACCAGTCCTAAAACATGAAACAAACCTGCTCGAGGCCTAAAAACACACCAAACAACATCAAAACTATGAATCGACGATCAAAATACTTCTTTAAATTTTCAAACTTCCAAACTTCGACGAACGCGTCTGAATCATATTAGAACATTGCAAAATGACGCAAAACTTTACACACAAGTTTCAAATCACGATACGAACATACTCCAAGGCTCGGATTCTCAAACGGACATCGATAACATAAACATTCACTTCAAGCCAAACTTAGGAAATTCTAAAACCTTCAAAATGCCAACTTTCCTCAATAAGCGCCGAAATGCTTCCAGGCCACCTGATACTCAACTCGAATATACGCCCAAGTCCGAAATCATCATACGAACCTATTGAAAATTTCAAATCTCGATACCGAGGTCATTTATTCAAAAGTCAGACCTTAGTTAATTCTTCAAACTTAAAGCTTCCGAAATTAGAATTTTCCATCCGAATCAACTCTGAACTTCCTGAAATTCGATTCCAACTGAAGTCATAAAACATGAAGTGAAGCTACTCAAGGCTTCAAACCGCTGAATGACGTGCTAGACCTCAAAACAACCGGTCAGTTCATTATATTCTCCCCCACTTAAACATACGTTCGTCCTCGAACGTGCTAAGAACTTCTCCGGAGTTGCCCCGAAATCACTGTTCAACACCTTGTGCACCTACCCGTGCCACCACAACCAAGTTGAGCATATTAGCTCGAGCCAGACTGAAGATTCTCTCTTTTTATTTAGTCAATAAGCCTTAGAACCAAATTCTAACATACGAATTCTTCTACCAGACCTGATTCTAACATACGAAAACCGTTTCAATCTCCACACGCTGAACCCACACATGATCATGCACCCATGCTGACATCACACAACACACCGTATCACTCTTGCCCAAGGCAACCTCTCATAAGCATAACAACTACAAATTCACTGATCTGACGCCCGTATTATACCCCATAACACATATAAGCCCGGTTTCAATCCTCACAATACTGCCACGATGGAAGAGATATGTAGAAACTCATAACCACCTGTTGAATCAACAAATCATGGAATCTATCCTCCTGATAGGAACCATTACCTTATTCTAAACTGAATAACGATATTTGCTCTTTAATATACCTTATATAAATTTGATTGCACTGATTTCAGGTCCAATAATCTCGTCTCACCCAGTACACACTGCTCGAGCAATAAGCCACCTCAACACCACCAAAAATCTCATATGACGCCATCAATGCGCCAACAAGATACAAACTCGAATGTGATACATAAGGAAAACAAACTCCAGAAAAGAACTACCCGGCCCGCATAACGAATAATATGGTCGACAGATGCTATGAACCCTTCTCAAAAAATGAGAAACAAAATATACAAGAATAGATATAGGGAATCGTACTCAACATCTCACTATTGTGGCATGCAACCCGATCAATAAATGATACCGTTGCGGCATGCAACCCGATCCAAACATAATACCCATGGCGGCGTGCCACCCGATCTATACATAACAATAAATAAGGAAGTACCCATCAAGCAAAAATGCTTATACCTACGAAATAGCCGGATATCGACCACAAGCACACCATGTGAAAAAATACAACCCTGGGGAGACGAATAGCGCCATACACTACAAAACTCAAGCACAACGAAGGTGCGATAAATGACCTGCATCTCGAGAGCCATCCTGCTCATATAACACCACAAGCAACGCGGGATCACAATACACATACGAGTAATCCAGCCGTCTCACAACCCACCTGGCACAATAAGGTATTACATGGAATAGTTGACGACGGAAATAACATCCAACGCCCAAAGACTCCTCCGTAAGAAATGGTATGCTGAATGAATATATCCGACTTGACGTGGAGCACACATTCACATTGAACCCACCAACAAACGTCAAGCCGATTCTGATCATACCATACTAGGCCAATAACTTTTCAAGGATCAGTAATGGCCCAATTCATGACACACATGAGCAGCCGTCCCAATCCAGAACACACTTTAATCATTCACAACCAAAGGAATAGAGCGCCTTCTAGGCATAAACTCTCACATTAACGATAGTACCAAATATTTTTGTACTTGGTTTCAATCTTTAACAATCAAGTGACTAACATGTCATACTTATACAGATTTCCCTATGGGATACGCTCCCACGACCTTCCGCACTAGGTAGAAAAGTCTGCACCTCCATACCACCAACAATACTAATGTTGTAAAGAAAATCAAGAATCCACAATCAGTACACAAAGCCTCTTACACAGGACACCATTCTCAGGTGTCACTAAAGAAAATGCCAGCTTACTTTGAACATCTAAATTCTTTCCTGCTCATCCGAATGCATGACATTCCTGTCAACACCCAACCATAACCTTGATCCTCCACTTTTAATTCCCATGTCGCTCACTGTACCTATCATGCCGCTACGCGAGAGTAGAAGAATTCATCATAACCCCTGAACTACTAGTAGAATAAATACTTCATTGGCTAGAAAACTTTCACTTAGCTCATTTCAGAAGAACCAATGCAACAGGCAGCTGAATTCCTAAATCGCAAAAAATACAAACCTCAAGTCATGATCTAAACCACCATGACTCTTCCGAAATCCATTGACACAATAAAGCCATTTGAATCAAATACCTCCCAAATCAATCAAGTTATGGTGGCTATCAAACCCTCACGTACAACCACAAACCACATGTATAACTTCACACGCTGAAGGAACTGATTATTGCCACAATCATGCTGATTCAACCATTACTAACTGACCTAACTTCTTCCAATTTACTCTCAACTTGCCTTAGAAATAATAATAGCTCCATTCAAAAACATAACGAACTAAATCTGTACTCATACCGAGTGACTCACATCACGATACCTCATTGTCTCAATACTCATGAACCATCTCATACCCTCTTTATGCGTACAATAGCATCTCCAACTGGTACACCCGTTCTGCAAGATCTTCCGCGAATCCAAAGCTATTTCTTCCTTTCCTCTAATACTGCACCGTATACCCCGATGATAACATAGAACACTCCAAGTCCCATTCAAAATCTACTGTAAAAACTTGATCCTTAACCACACAATGGACCCGAAATCCTTAGGCACTACACTTAAATTATTGAACCCACTAGGACCGTTATTGAGAGTCACCCACTCTGACTTGGTCCCGAATATAACTAAACTCCAATGCTTTGCTAGCACATGAACACCCTCTCAAAGAAGTAACCGGTTGAATTCTTTTCCTTGTAGATCACATCCACAAGAAGCATAAACTTTGAGTCTTCCCAAAACTGCACATAAATCGATAAGGGGAAGTATGGCACACATTCATCAAGTTGTCCGCTCGAATTACCCCTGATGTTTTATTTTCTTAGGCATAATAACCCACTAATGCAACGAGAATCAGAAACCGCACTAGTAGACAACCATGCGATCCAACCGTAGACGATGGGGCTCCCCTACTTAGCTTTAAGCTACAATTACATAAACCTAGCACCCACAAAGATTCCTCCTTCTCAATTACAACAATCTCGCACCTTTGACCCACCTAATTTATCGAAATCTTTTTGTTAAACATTTCATGAACATTCTGAATCATCAGCCACAATCACATATTCGACCTCTTACCAGGTACAAGTAGAATTCTTCATAGAAGCTTCATCAACATCACACAACTACTAACCTGCTCACAGGAGATAACTCACTTGTGGAATTCCATGACGACATCTTCTAACGACACTGTACTGGTTACAACTACCACACATTCAGTAAACCCTCTTGAGCCCATGCTCGTCCACCACCTATACACATCTGTTCCTTCCCCATAGACATCAATTGAAAGTTCGACAATACATTCCGAACTCAAAGTCATGTTGCATCCCAAAAACGATAATCAAGTTTCCAAACCCCTCTTCATTTCAAGCAAACTCGTCTCTGCCATATACAATCTTCCTTAGTACAATAGCCACTATACCAATTAAAATTCGTAAACCTAGTCACCTTCCACCATGATTCCCAAATCGCTCTAAACTTTCTCAAGGCATGTGGCTATCCTGCCACAGAATCCATATGCTACTTTGCCACTCCCACTTTAGTCAAACCATCTCCTTTGAGAAACTTCTCGTCCTCTGCTTTTCATACTTGGCCTGCTAGCAATTAAACAACCGCGAGACACCTCCCGCCATGTCCTTTCTCATTTTTTTGCTAGCCAAATGTTGCGTCAAATCAAATCTATACCTGTAGCACCTAAACTAATAAACTGCTACCAACTCTAAACCTCATAGAATATCATCTTTCTCCATCCATTAACATTAGAAACACCTATTCAATTCTGAAACCGCTACACTCTGCTATCTCTGGCAAACGCTTCTCAGGCACCATTTCACAATGCCCCGTCTCGAAGGCAAATTGAAGAAGACCATAACACCGGCAAACCTTAATACATTCAAACAAGGACAACGACACCACATCACAAATGAGAATTCCACCACGCTCAAAAATATCAAGTCTCGCTACTCCATCAACCAAAGCCTAAACATTTATAGACCGATTGCTTTTCCCCTCGCTGGAATTAAATGTCCAACCCCTAAACCATGCACTGAGAAATCCTCCTTTCGAATCATTCACTACCTCGACACATAGACAAGCACCGTATCATTACACTGACACTATGCAATAACAATGCATGAACATTATATCAATCTATGCATTGCCTCAAAACCATAGGCAATATTGATACAGGGCATGAAACGACAGAACCCCCTTCCACAAGACGATGATAATAACCCGCTCGAATATGCAGGGAAATATATCATGCACCACATCTGCAGTACCGCTACAACTCCTCAATGCCCAATTGATAGCAAGCGCTCCACGTCGCATAAGATTGAGTAGGAAGGAAATAAAGGCACAAGCCTCAAGGGAATCAAATCGCACGATGAGGAATTAAGAATAGAAGTGCTCCTAACATCCATGTAGCCTCTCGAAGATAAGTACATACATCTCCGTACTGATCCACAAGACTCTACTAGACTTGCTCATGACTTGTGAGACCCAAGTGAACCTAGAGCTTAGATACCAATCTGTCACGACCCAAAATCCTCATAGGTCATGATGGTGCCTAACACCGCTTCCAGGCAAGCCAATGGTGATTTATTAATTCAATTACTCATTTTATTACTTTTGAAAGCATAAATTTTAATAAGAAAGGAAATTTATAGTTTTAAATCCACGAGAACGTACAAAATTTATAGTTTATAAGAAAACAATGAAAGGCGATGATAATATACAGAACCATAAGCATCAATTAGTATATCCCAAAACATGGTGTCACAAGTGTATGAATATTTACTATGGAGTACAATAATAATACAACATCTATCTAGGATGTAAATGAGACATGATAAAATAAATAATATGATGGAGGCTACCTGGACTGTGATGCGTAGCCTGGAATGCAGCTCACATAAATTCTCCTCAACAGGTGCACCTACGCACCAAGATGGTCACCAAATGAATCTGTCAGATCCTGCACATTTAGTGCAGAAGTGCATCATGAGTACGTAAATCAACGCGTACCCAGTAAGTATCTAGCCTAACCTTGGAGAAGTAGTGACGAGGGGTCGACATCGACAATTACTAGAGGTCCAATAAAGCAATATGATAAATCATAAGCAGATATGAAGCACAACAATAATAATGGGGTAAAACTGTAAGTTACATAATCTTCTAAAAGTTTCATTTAAAGATATAAACTTCTCAGCCGTGTATTCTACCTCAACAGCTCAGATGTATCAAGTACCAGTAACATCGGATAAGAAGTACAATATAAAATACCGGGCATCAGTTGAAAGATAATCTCGTGAATGTTCGAACTGCCAGCGATATAACACACGATTATGATGAGGACGTTCGGCCCGGTCTATAATAATGTGTACATTACCGAGGGTCAAGCGGCACGAACCATAGATGCATCTATTATACTGCCGAGACGTTCGACCCGCTCCACAATAAAAGGAAGGAACTTATTGCATTACGAGATACGTGCTTACAATAGAGTACATGAGCACAAAGTGAATATAATCCTTGCCATTTCTCAAATAACTAGCCAACAACTCAAGGTGGTAAGGCTCGGCCTAGTATACATATATTTATTTCAAAATCAATTTCAATTATAAGTTCAAGTAATTAAGCCAGCAGAATGAGTTCAAATAATTCAAATATTACATGATAAGGTCATAAGTCTACCTGGACGTAAACATGCTTTAGCTACGTACGGACACTCGTCACCTCGTGCGTACGTAGCACCCACAACTAGTATCACATAGTAATTACATCACATAGGTGTAGTTTCCCCCTCACAAGGTCAGACATGAGACTTACCTCGCTCTGAAGTTCCATAACCAACGCCTCTCCAACTCCTCAATTCAAAGCCAAACGTTTCGAGACTAGTCAAACAACATTCAAAACAATCAAACTATACTCTAATGCTTACAATTTAACAATTTATAAAAATTCTCAACTTCTCTCGATAACTCAATAAAGTCAACACTCGGGCCCACGTGCCCAGATTCTGAAAATATTAAAAGATAAACTTTATCCATAACATCGCGAACTCAAATATATAATTTTTTTCAAGTTCCATGTCCAATTTTGTGCTAAAAATCCAAAAATACCAATTTCTAGGTTTCTTTCAAAACCTAAAATTTTCTACTAATTTCCATGTTTACCTTTACATATAATCCATGTATTTCACTAAAATTATGTGGGAATTACTTACCTTGCAATGGTTGATGAAAATCTCCCCTTGAAACTCTCCAAAAATCGCCCAAGCCAAGAGAGAATGAAAGAAAATGGGCCAAATCCCCTATAAAAATCAAATATGCCCAGTGTTGCCTCGTATCTGCAGTCCCATGGTCGCTTCTGTGACAGTCGCTTCTGCGGCATCAAGCTCGCACTTGCGAGAATAAAGCCAAGGTCTCCAACCACATCTGCGGCCCCTCCAGTGCTTCTGCGCCCATGCTTCTACGACGCCTTATGTGTCGGTGTGGTTCCGCTTCTGCGGAAACTTGACCGCATCTGTGGTCCCAACCTTCACCCGGCAAATCTGCTTCTGCGCTATCCTGGCCACTTCTATGGAGTTGCATCTGCGACCCTTATTCCGCAAATGTGATTGCATCAGTATCCATGCCTTTCAGCAATACAACCAAGCTCCAAAGTGATCCGGGACTCGTCCGATACACACCCGAGGCCCCCGAGACCCCGTCCGAACTTACCAACAAGTCACAAAACATGAAACGAACCTGCTCAACACCTTAAATCATTGCAAACAACATCAACACTATGAATTGACGATCAAAATCCTTCTTAAAATTTTCAAACATCCAAACTTTGACGAACACGTCTGAATCATATTAAAACATTCCGGAATAACGTCAAACTTTACGCACAAGTCACAAATCACGATACAAGCCTACTTCAAGGCTTGGAACCCCAAATGGACATTGATTACATAAAACTTCACTTCACTCCAAGCATAGAAAATTCTAAAACCTTCAAAATGCCAACTTTCAACAATAAGCACCGAAATGCTCCCAGGCCACCCGATACTCAACTCGAACATACGCCTAAGTCAAAAATCATTATACAAAACTATTGGAACCTTGAAATCCTGATTCCGAGATCGTTTACTCAAAAGTTAGACCTTAGCCAATTCTTCTAACTTAAAGCTTTCGAAATTAGAATTTTCCATCTGAATTAACTCTGAACTTCCCGAAATTCGATTCCAACCACACATACAAGTCATAAAACATGAAGTGAAGCTACTCAAGGCCTTAAACCGTCAAACGACATGTTAGAGCTCATAATGACCGGTCGGGTCGTTACAAGGGACCTCTCACACTTAGGTATTTATCTCGCCAAGTCTATGGCATGGAGACACAGGTCCGCCGGCTTATAGCTGGTCTCCCTTATGGACCGTCTAGAGAGAGCACATCTGCAGGTCTATCTGGCAAAGGAAAGAGTCCATCTTTGATAGATCTTGTTAAGGAGAAGCAAGCGATTAAAGCCAAATTGGGTAAGATTGAGCGGAGGCAGCTGAAGCAGAGAGAACATGAAAAGAAGAAGAGCAGGTTCTAGATAAAAAGAATGAGCTCAATGAGGAAATTTTGTGGATCAGATGGCGGCGACGAGGATGACTTGGAGTTCACAGTTCCCAGTACCTCCAGATCGGAGTGATGCAGCTTCAGGGAGCACCTCTTTCATTTTATCTTGTTTTGATTAGTTACATTGAGGACAGTGCAACACTTTAGGTTGGGGGTGGCTCATTTATATGTGATAAATGTACGTGGAGCATGACTATTTTGTAATCTTGATAGATTAGTGAACTTTTGTAGTTTATTGGTGATATTTTCTACTTTACTTCTAGCATGTAGCACTAGTTTTTATTATTACTATTATTATTATTATTATTATTATTATTTTATTACAAGTTTTTTTTTGTTACTTTCTTTACTTGTAGTAGTATTATTAAACATCTTGATTATTTTCATGCCACAGTTCTTTTCCAAGAAGATAATTTGTGTCGAACCGGGTAACTTTTCCCAATGATGGATGGCGTGAAAATTTTCTTAAGGGATTAGTCTTGTTTAGTTTTTCTCATTTTAGGCAATGTGTTTTAGTTAGCTTAGTAACTAGTAGTGAATAAATTCGTTATTGGGTGTGATCTTGTTGTCCATAAACCAACGTGTGGCTTTGTTTGGTACCAACAGATTCTATTTTTGGCTCTTTGAATCATTAAATAGTATTTTAGGCCGTATGTGATTGTTTTTTAGTTCAATGGTTTTAATTAGATTTTGGATTTATATTTCACTCAAGTTTGCATGTGCCATGTGTGGTGAGATTTGTTATCAGTTTATTTGCATTATTTGTAGTCTAGAACTTTCCCGGAATGTGCTTCAAGGCGAAATCCTAGACTAACTTGGTTTGAAAAATGATGTTACGCCTTCCTTGGACAGTTATTGTGCCTTAAATTTTCTACCAATGCATATTTTTCCTAGTTAAGCCCTCTTGATCCTTTAACCATTTCTTTTGAAATCATGTTACAAGCTTTAACCCTTTGTTCTTTATTGATCTATCTTTTGGCATCCCACATCCCTAATTACTTTGAAAGTGTAAACATAGGCTAAAAGCCTAAGTTTGGGGGTGACAGTTGGAGATGTTTTGATGTAGAAGTTGCTTCAAAGGTGTAAGGTTAAAAAAGATTCCTTGGTTTGTGGAAAACAAAAGTAAGAAAGAAGAAAAAGGAAGGAAATAATAAGGAGTTTTGCATAAAGGGAAGACTAGGTGAAATGAAAAGTGAAGAAAGGGTGGAAACGTTTTTGAATGAAGTATGCTTTATATTGGAAATTGCAGTGCTTAGGGAGGTTTTGAATCACTCTTATCCAAATTATGCCCTACATTAATCAAAACCCCACATTACAACCCTTTAAGTCCTTCCTGATTTTGAACCAAGTATGTCTACATTAGTGGAGAAATACATGTGGGTTGCTCTGATGGTAAGCACCCTCCACTTCCAACCAAGAGGTTGTGAGTTCGAGTCACCCCAAGAGCAAAGTAGTGAGTTCTTGGAGGGAAGGATGCCGAGGGTCTATTGGAAACAGCCTCTCTACCCCAGGGTAGGGTTAAGGTATGCGTACACACTACCCTCCCCAGACCCCACTAGTGGGATTATACTGGGTTATTGTTGTTGTTGTTGTAGTGGAGAAATACATGAAGGGCAAGCCTATGGCATATGTGAGAGACAAAGATAATTCTTTCCATTTGATATCCCATTTGTGTTTAAATTGTAATTTATAAGTTGGGATTCTCTCTTAAGTGTGAGGGCACATGAAATTTTGGGTTGTGAGCTTAATCAAATCTCCAATTGGGAGGAATGAACAAAAGAAAATTATTTGTGATAAAGAAGCACATTCTGAAGCTTTGGTGTCATGACTTGATTGCCACTTTAATTAACTTGGTGTTTGAGCACTTGAATTGAAATGAAATTTGTGAGAAGATGGTGATTCATGTGCTTTGGATTAATTGTTGGTACCAACCGAAGTCACTAGATTGTGTTTAATTTGAATCTTTTTGACTTGAAATGATGTTTGGTATGCCATTGAGCTTAATTGATGATTTTATGAAAGGATGTTCTTAGTTGTTGAATTGCTTGAGGACAAGTAATAGTTTAAGTTTGGGGGTTTAATAAGTTGGTATTTTACTAACTTATCTCTTCTTGATACTTAGGCTTTTGTATGATTTTATTGAGAGACTAAGGCATTTTTTGAGGTTTATTGGCATATTTCAGGTATCAAGTGATTCGGAGTATATACGGAACAAAATAAGTCAAAATGTGTTAAAATGAGAAAAATGGATTGATGTCAGTTAATGATCTTCGTGATCGCGAAGATTCTTACACGATCGTGGAAGTCCAGAAAATATCCATCGCGAATGCGAAGCAAATGATGCGAATGAGAAGAAGGAGAATCTAGTATGCGATTAGTCAATCACTCTACATGTTTGCGAGGTGGAGTAAAGCGATTGTGATCCACCGAGAAGAAGTCTATCGCGAATACGTTTGACTTTACACGAACGTGATGAAGAAAGGTGGTCAGTGGCTGTCAAGTGTCCTACGCGAATGCGAGGTTTGGTTTACGATCGTGGTTCTTTGCAGAATTACTCTTCGCGATCGCAGGCTTGCTTCCGTGGACGCGATTCACGTGACTGGGCAAAAATCTGGGCAGTTTTGGCATTTCACGATTTTTAACCCCCAACCCATTTAATACACGATTAAGCTCATTTGTAAAATATCTTTGTCTTATTTTGAATCTCTTGACTTAGAGAAACCAAGTCTTGGAACTAGGGTTCTTGCACACACACTTGGGCCTTGAAGAGTTGAAGCTTTTGGTTGAGATTTTCTTACCTATTTTCACTCATTTCTTCATTTTCTTGATTTGTATTGAATATCTAAGTGTGTAGTATTTATTTCAATATTTGAATCTTGTTTATTGGAATATCCATATTTAAAGTGTGGATTAAATGCCTTGTTATGCTTATGCATTGAATGATTTGTATTTATTACGAAGTGAGTTATTGTTACTTTAATTATTCTTGTTCTTTAGTATTTCCAAAGAGACTAGCTAACCCTAGGACTCTCCCATTAACTTCGAATTAATCTTGGAAAAGGTAATTTGGGGTTGGAAAACATTAATTAACAACAACTTGAGGCATTTACCCTCACTTTATTGAATCTACCTAGGGATAGGATTGAACTACTTATTGCTAAATCTGGTGCACTGTATCCTCTTAATTGTTTTAAGGATAATTCAATTAGAGAGTCTTGTTATATTCAAAAGAAGCTAATAAATAATTATTATCCAAGGCTAATTAATATAAACTCACTCATATTTGTAAAATCTGAAATATATTAGATTGTTACTTGAGTGTAATTCCCCGTGTATCCATGCTTGTAGCCATTAATCATTTTACTCGCTTTCTAGGTTAGTTTATATTCTCATATTTAGACATAAATATTTTTTTCAAAACCATTTTTAGTCTTTGGCTTAGCATAATAAGTGATAATTCTCTTACATTGCCTAATCGCCTACATATTATTCTCTGTGGGATTCGACCCTGACTCATAGTTGGATATATTATATTGCATGCGACCGTGTCCATTTTGCTTTTTCGTAGTGGGCAGCCGCAGGTGTGGCCAGTTATCCGCAGAAGAGCACTAATAGGTAGGAAGGAGTGATCCGCAAAAGAGGATGGTCGGGGGATTAGTTGTGTCTGCATCTGCGATGAAATTTCAACAGATGCGGTGTTACAGGTGCGACTATATGGACCGCAGGTGCAATTTCACTTGACATTATTTAAAATCGAGTGTTTGGTTTTTTCTTCTCATTTTTGGAATTGTGGACCTAGGTTGAGATCGATTTTTGTAGTGCTTTTAATCACAATTTAAGGGGTAAATGTTTGGTCTGTAGGTTGATTCACATGGGAAGGGCCTATTAGAGGATTGATTTGGCTTCCTTGAGGTAAATACTTTACCTAAACTTGGTTGAGACACTAGTTGCCTAAGTTATTTATGATATTTATTCATATGCATTGAGTTGATTGCTAACCTTCATGATGTGATTCCTATCATATTTTTACCCCTATTATGAGCTAGTTGAGCCTTGTTTGAGGTTAAATAGAGTTCAATCTCCTAATTGTACCTGATAGCTGCCATTTTGGGGTATATTTACTTTATTTGAGCTATGATATCACACTTGCACATGCATACATCTTAAGATGTCACTTATACCAGTCCGGAAGTATGAAATTTTATATTCATTGATCATATAGATGTATTATTGTATGTTTGCTTTCTGTGATATAGTTTGAACTTGTAGCATGTGACCACGCCGGGCGGATTGTGATATAGTGCATGTGACCATGCCGGATGTATTGTGTATGTGATCATGCTGGGCGGATTGTGATATTGCATGTGTGACCATGCCAAGTGGATCTGCGATATTGATCTTGTGACCATGCCAGGCAGATGACTATATTTAGCATGTGACTACACCGTGCAATGTATATCCATCCCCCTAGGGTCACCCTCTCGTGTTTCTTCTTGATGGTGTACACGCGGATTGAGGAAAACTGATAAGTGATTTGGTTTGAGTATTGAGATTTTGAGGAAAGTCTGGCCAGTGTTTGTTTTGATTACTGCATTACTTCTTTACTTGCAATTTCCTTGGTTATTTACTTGATTTACTTGCAAATCATCTTTATGTCTTGCATCAATTACTAGGTAGAGTACTTGAATAATTGTGTACAACAAGATGGTTCTTTCTAGGCTTTATGACTTGATCATATTATTGTTCTGTACTCGTCAAAATTCATGAATTGTATAGGTGATTTGAAAATATCATTTACAATTATTGCTTTATTTTTATATAGGATTGGTTGTACCCATACTACACTCTGCACTTAATTGTACAGATCTAGGTGTTGGACCGAGACACCAGTAGCGGAGTTTTATTTGCTGAGTTGTCCGAGAGATGTGGTAGAGCTACTTTTTCACCATAGTCTTGGAGTCTCTTTACATTTTGTATTGTTGTTTTTATTTCGTATAGTATGGCTATTTAGCTTTTTCATACTTGTATTTCCATTTTTCAGAGCTCATGACTTTGTATTTCTGGAGGATTTATCATGTATTAGCGTAATTGTGTTATTTTGAAGGCTTTAGACTTGTATTATTTTATCAATGTTGTTGTGATGACTCATCTTTGTTCTGTTTGGCTTTCCTAGAAAGTGCGTTAGGCGCAATCATGCCCATTTAGTGGTATTGGGTAGTGACAGGTTGGTATCAAAGCCCTAGGTTCATAGGTTATACAGGTCATGAGCAAGTTTAGTAGAGTCTTGCGGATCAATACAGAGACGCTTGTACTTATCTTCGAGAGGCTACCGAAATGTTAGGAAAAAAACTCACTTTCTTGCATTCTTGTAGTGTAGATTAGTTATTTCTGAAGTTTGAACCTTTACTCTTCTATTCTCTCACAGATGGTGAGGACACATTCACTTAGATCAGGCGGACATGCACCAGTACCACTAGGTAGGGCCGCGAGAGGCTAGGGCCGAGGTAGTGGCCAATGTGGGATACACACTACTGCTAGGGCAGCACCTGTGAAGCCACCCAGTCACTCTAGTAGAGGAGAAGGTTCCAGATACTATTGAGTCAGTGGGACCAACTTAGACACTGGCGGTACCTACTGTTATACTTGGTCTTCAGGAGGCTTTGTCTCTGATCTTGAGTGTGTGCACGAGCTTGGCTCAGGCAATTATAATACCACTTGCACCTACTACTTCACATGCTGGGGGAGGAGCACAGACTCCTGCTGCTTGTACATCAGAGCCGCTAGTTCAGTGTTATCAAATACCAGGGGTGTTACCGGTTCATCCAGTTGTTGTTCCACAGTTCAGTGGAGGAGAGTTAGAGGATGTTCAGAGTTCTCTGGATCGGTGTCATCTGATTCTCCATACAGTGGGTATTGTGGACACCAATGTAGTTACATTTATTACTTTTCAGCTGACAAAGGGAAACTTATAAATATTGGCCAACATATGAGTCAGGCAGGCTTGGTGGCGCAGCACCACTTACATAGCATGAGTTCTCTGTTCTCTTCTTAGAGAAGTTTGTTTCACAGACTCGCGGAGAAGAGATACGTAGGGAGTTTGAGCAGCTACGCCAGAAGGGTATGGTTGTGAACCAGTACGAGATGATATTTGCAAATTTGGCACGTCATGCAGTAGGATTGATTCCCACAGAGAGGGAGAAGATCATGAGGTTCATTGATGGCCTCAACTATGGTATACATTACAGTTTAGACCAAGAGGCCGTGATGGATGCTAGGTTTGCCTAGGTGGTTGAGATTGCTAGACATTTGCAACATATTCGCAGGCTCGAGCATGAGGAGAGGGAGGCCAAGAGGCCACATGATTCAGGTAGTTTTAGCAGTGCTACATTTGAAGGCCAGTCACATTAACGCAGTGGTCACCCTTTTAGGCCTGCTTAGGCAGCTCGTCAGATTCCTCTTGGTTCATCAGTTATCCACAGTTCATATAGTGCCCATCTAGTTCAGTCATCATTCAATATGATGTCGGGACAGAGTTTTTACCATGCTCCATCTACTCATGTTTCCACAGGCAGTTCATCAGGTTATCAAGGTCAGTCACCTTATAGGAGGTGTTGTTAAGAGTGCAGAGACTTGAGTCATCTTAAGAGGGATTGCCCCAGACTTCTAAGTAGAGTTCCACAGTAGGGCTCATATCCTATGATTTTAGCACCTGCAGCTACACCACCCACACAGCCAGCTATTGGTGGGGCTCAAATAGTCAGAGGTCACCCTAGAGAGGGAGGTCGATTAGGTGGTGATCAGGCTTGTTGCTAGGCATTTACAGCTGGGCCAAGGGTAGTTGCTTCCGACAATGTAATCATATATATTGTTTCAGTGTGCCACATGGATGCTTCAATGTTATTTGACCCTGGTTCCACTTATTCATATGTGTCATCTTATTTTGCTCATTATTTTGATATGCCTCGTGATTCTTTAGTTATGCCTATTCATATATCTATATTGGTGGGTGCTTCTATTGTGGTGGATCGGGTATGTAGATCTTGTGTGGTTACCATTGGCGGTTATAAGACGAGAGTTGATCTCTTATTACACATCATAGTAGATTTTGACGTAATTTCGGGCATGGATTGATTGTCACCATATTACGCTATTCTTGATTATCATGCTAAGACTGTGATATTAGCTATGCTAGGGTTGCCGAGGCTGGACTGGAGAGGCTCCTAAGATCATGTTCTAGAGTGATTTCATATTTTAAGGCTCAACAGATGGTTGAGAAGGGGTGTTTGGCGTATTTGGCCTTCGTGAGGGATGTTAGTGCTGATACTCCTACTGTTGAGTCAGTTCCAGTAGTGAGGGAGTTCCTAGATGTGTTCCCTGCGGACCTACCAGACATTCCACTCGATAGGGATATTGATTTTGGTATGGACTGGTGCCGGACACTCATCCCATCTCAATTCCACCGTATCGCATGGCACCAGTGGAGCTGAAGAAGTTATAGGAACAATTACAGGAGTTGCTTGATAAGGGTTTTATCATGCCTAGTGTGTTGCCTTGGAGTGGAACATTACTGTTTGTGAAGAAGAAAGACGGATCTATGAGGATGTGCATTGACTACAAGCGGTTGAACAAGGTTACTATTAATAACAAGTACCCAGTACAGTGTATTGATGATTTGTTTGATTAGATTCAGGGAGCTATGATATTCTCGAAGATTGATTTGATATTGGGGTATCATTGGTTGAAGATCTGGGCTTCAGATATTCTGAAGATAGCTTTCAGGACCCGCTATAGTCACTATGAGTTTCTGGTGATGTTTTTGGGTTGACTAATGCCCCGACAACTTTTATGCACTTGATGAATAGTGTATTTCATCCCTATCTTAATTCCTTCGTCATAGTTTTTATTTATAATATATTGGTATATTCTCACAGCCGGGAGGATCGTGAGCAGCATTTGAGGATCATGCTCCAGACTTTGAGGGAGAAGAATTTGTATACTAAATTATCCAAGTGCGAGGTTTGGCTTGACTCGGTGACATTCTTGGGCCACGTGGTGTCCAATGAGGGGATTAAGGTGGATCCAAAAAAGATTGAGGCTGTTCAGAGTTGGCCCAAACCGTCTTCTGCTACTGAGTTCCGGATTTCCTTGGGTTGGCTAGGTATTATTATCATTTTGTAGAGGGGTTTTCATCTGTAGTGGATCCATTGACTAGATTGATGCAATAGGGTGCCCCACTTAGGTGGTCTGATGAGTGTGAAGAGAGCTTTCAGAAGCTCAAGACTTCTTTGACCACAACACCAGTTTTGGGGTTGCCTTCGAGAACATGTTCTTATACAGTCTATTGTGATGGTTCACAGATTGGCATTTGATATGTGTTGATGTAGGAGGTTAGAGTTATTGCTTATACTCCATGCCAGTTGAAGTAGCATAAGAAGAACTACCCTATACATGATTTGGAGTAAGCATCCATTGTTCACGCACTGAAGATTTGGAGGCATTATCTCTACATCGTGTCTTATGAGGTGTTCACATATCATAGGAGTCTCCAACACTTATTCAAGCACAAGGATATAAACTTGAGGCAAAAGAGGTTATTAGAGATACTAAAAGACTATAATATCACCATTTTTTATCATCCGGAGAACGTTAATATGATGGCCAAATTCTTTGAATAGGAAGGCTGAGAGCATGGGAAGTCTTGCTTATATTTCAGTTGGGAAGAGACCATTAGCATTGGATGTTCAGGCTTTGGCCAATCGGTTCGTGAGGTTGGATATTTCGGAGCCTAGTCGGGTTCTTACTTGCGTGGTTTCATGATCTTTTTGTTTGAGAGCATCAAGGCATGTCAGTATGATGATCCCCACTTGCTTGTTCTTAAGGACACAGTGTGGTACAGTTATTCCAAGGAGGTTACTATTGGTGATTATGGGGTATTGAGGCTATAGTGTTGGATCTGTGTTCCAAATATGGATAGATTATGGGAGTTGATACTTGAGGAGGCCCATATTTCGGCGTATTCCATCCATTTAGGCCCTGTGAAGATGTACCATGACTTGAGGAAGCACTATTGGTAGCGGAAGATGAAGAAGGATATTGTGGAGTATGTTGCTCAGTGTTTGAATTGTCAGTAGGTGAAATACGAGCATCAAAGACCCGACGGTTTGCTTCAGAGGCTTGATATTCCAGAGTGGAAGTGGGAGTGTATCATTATGGATTATGTAGTTGGGCTTCCACATACCTTGAGGAGATTCGATGTAGTATGGGTCATTGTAGACAGACTGACCAAGTCTGCACACTTCATTCCAGTCATGACTACCTATTTTTCAGAGCAGCTGGCTCGAATTTATATTCGGGGTACTGTTCTCCTTCATGGTGTGCCTGTGTCTATTATCTCGGATTGAGGAACACAGTTTACATTGCATTTTTAGAGAGTAGCGCATCGTGAGTTATGCATACAGGCCAAGCTAACTAAGGCATTTCATCCCCAAACGGAGGGGTAGTCCGAGTTCAGATATTGGAGGATGTGTTACGTGCCTGTGTCATTGATTTCGGAGGTTCATGAGATCTGTTTCTTCCCTTAACAGAGTTCGCCTACAACAACAGCTTTCAGTCGAGTATCCAGATGGCTCCTTATGAGGCCTTATATGGGAGGCGGTATCATTCTCTGGTTGATTGGTTTGAACTTAGGGAAGCTAGATTGTTGGGAACTGATTTGGTTCTTGATGCTTTGGAGAAGGTGACGATGATTTAGGAGCGACTTCATAAAGCGCAGTCCAAGCAAAAGACTTATGATAGCATGAAGGCATGTGATGTTGCATATATGGTGGATAAGAAGTATCTACTCAGTGTTTCACCCATGAAGGGTGTGATGAGGTTCGGGAAGAAGGGAAAGCTTTTCCCTAAGTATATTGGTCCTTTTGTGGTGCTTGAGAGAGTTGGAGATGTGGCCTACAAACTTTCCTTCCACCTAGTCTATCAGGAGTTCACCTAGTGTTTCATGTTTCTATGCTCTAGAAGTATTTTGGTGATCCGTCACATATTTTGGACTTCATCATGGTGCAGTTAGATGAGGATTTGACTTATGATGTAGAGCCGGTGGGCATTTTGGATTGGTAGGTTTGAAAGTTGAGGTCGAAGAATGTAACATCAGTGAAGGTGCATTGGAGGGGTCTGCTAGTCAAGGAGGCTACTTGGTAGACCGAGCAAGAGATGCGGAGCAGATATCCTCTACTTTTTGAGACTCTAGGTATGATTCTAGACTCGTTCAAGGATGAACGTTTGTTTAAGATGGGGAGAATGTAATGACCCGGCCGGTCGTTTTGAGTATTATAGACCAATTGTACCTATTTGATACTTTAATTATTTGTATTTATGGTTACGAGACTTGCCGGGGTGGTTGATTTGGTTTCTGATAGGTTTCAGAGTGAATTGGGACATTTAGTCCCAAGGTTGGAAGCTTAAGTTGTAAGAGCTGATCATAGTTTGACTTTTATATAGACGACTCCGAAATAGAGTTATGATGGTCTCAATAGCTTCGTATGGTAATTTGGACGTAGGAATATATCCGTGTGTAGATTCGACGGTCCGTAGGTTGATTTGATATTTTTGGCAATTTAGAAGGTTGAAGGTTTGGAAGTTTCGTAGATTTGACCGAGAGTTGACTTTGATGATATCGGGATAAGATTTTGATTTCGGGAGTTGGAATAGGTCAACTATGTCATTTGTGACTTGCATGTAAAATTTGAGGTCCTTGTTCTTTAGGCTTATTCGGCGTAAGTTTTGAATTTTGAAACTTGGATTAATTCCTTATGCTTTAATTGAGGTATGATTCATGGTTTTGATATTGTTTGGTTGTTATTTGAGGCCTCGAGTAGGTCTGTGTTATTTTTTGGAATTGGTTAGTATGTTTGGACGGGATCCTGAGGGCCTTGAGGGAGTTTCAGATGGAGTTCAGACCATTTGTGGACTTAGTTGTACTGCTAAAGGTTCATGCTTCTGGTGTTTTCGCATCTGCAGAGGACTTGGCCATAGATGCGGAGCTAGACGTGCGGTCGTTTGATCGCAAATGCAAAGGAGGAGGATGGCAGAGGAAGTCCGCAGATGAGGACCATAGAGCACAGGTGCGCAACTACAAATGCGGCCAATTTTCCGCATAAGCGCACTCGTAGGTGCGAAGGAATGATCCGCATAATCGAAAGGTCAAAGGATTTGTTGTGTCCACATCTGCTTTGGTATTTCCACAGATGCGGCGTCATAGGTGCGACTACATGGACTGCAAGTGCGACTTTGCTGGACAAGATTTAAAATCAAGGCTTTGGTCTTTTCTTCACATTTTAGGAATTTTTTAGCTCGGTTGAGGGAGATATTTGGAGTGATTTTCATCACAATTGAAGGGGTAAGTGATCTCTACTTAATTTGGGTGTTAGTTATTGATTACCCAATGATTATTACACCTATTGTTCATGAATTAAAGATTGGTTTTGGGGGTTTTGAACTATGATTTCGGAAGGTGAGATTTGATGATTTGAGAGTCGATTGGAGATCGGAATTGGATAAAATACACATATTTGAACTCGTATCGGAATTAGTGGCAAATTTATGAGTTTGGTCTAATTCCGGAGTGCGGGCGCGAGATTGAATTTTTGATTTTGGTTAAAGATATTAGCTTTAACATTTGAAATTATTTTCTATGGCTTTTATTGATGATATTAAGTTATTTTGGCTAGATTTGAGTCGTCCAGAGGTTGATTCATGCCGGAAGGGCTTATTAGAGGATTTATTTGACTTGCTTGAGGAAAGTATCTTACATAAACTTAGTTGAGGCACTAGTTTCCCGAGTTATTTGGATAACTTTGTGCTATGGGTGGTGCACATGTGCGGGGCTAATCCTATGTAATTGCTAAGCTTCATACTGTGATGCCACTTTAATTTGTACCCTTGTTGTGAGCTAGTTGAGCCATGTTTGAGGTTACATAAAGGTTAATCTCCTGATTGAACCTGATAGTTGCCATTTTGTGATGTATTTACCTGATTTGAGCTATGATATCACACTTTCACATGCATACACCTTAGCATGTCACTTACACCATTCCAGGAGTATGAAATTTGATATTCATTGATCATATAGATGTATTCGTGTATATTTGTTTTCTGTGTGATATGGTTTGGATTGGTATCATGTGACCATGCCAGGCTGATTGTGATATTGTGTTTATGACCACGCCGGGAGGATTGTGATATTTTGCATATGGCCATACCGGGCAGATTGCGATATTGTGCATGTGACCACGCCGGACGAATTTTGATAATCTGCCTATGCCCATGTTGTGCGAATTGTGATATTGTACTTGTGAGCATGCAAGGTATATCCGTGATATTGAGCCCGTGACCACGTCTGGCAGGTGATGATATTGAGCATGTGACCATGATGGGCGAATTATGATTAATGCACGTGACTACACCATGAAACGTATGGATATGAATCTATCCCCTAGGGTCACTCTCTCATGTTTCTTCTTGTTGGTGTACACGCGAATTGAGAAAAACTTATCTATGGTTTGGTTTGAGTATTGAGTTTCTGAGGAAAGTCTGACTAGTGTTTGTTTTGATTATTGCATTCCATCTTTACTTGCAATTTCCTTGGTTATTTACCTGATTTACTTGCATATCATCTTTATGTGTTGGATCAATTACTAGGTAGAGTACTTGAATAATTATGTACGACAAGATAGTTCTTTCTGTGATTTATGGTTTGATCATATTATTTTTCTGTACTCGTTAGATTCATGAGCTGTACAGGTGATTAGCAAGTATCATTTATAATTCTTGCTTCTTTTACATGGGATCAGTTGTACTCATACTATATTTTGCACTTAATTGTGCTGATCTAGGTGTTGGACCAAGACACCAGTAGCAGAGCTTTGCTTGATGAGTTGTCCGAGAGACGAGGTAAAGCTGCTTCTTGACCGCAGTCTTGGAGTCTCTTTCCATTTTGTATTGTTGTCTTTATTTCGTACTGTACGACTATTCATTTTTTTTAGACTTGTATTTTCATTTTTTTAGAGCTCATGAATCTTTATTTACCAGTTCCGTGAGATTTATCATGTATTGATGTTATTATGTTATTTTGAAGTCTTTAGACTAGAATTATTTTATCAATGCTATTATTATGATTAGTCTTTGTTCTATTCGGTTTGCCTACCAAGTACGTTAGGTGCCATCACACCCAAATAATGGTATTGCGTCATGACAGTTAAATTATAAAATATATTTTTCTAAACGGCAAAGGGCCAAATATATCCATGTACTATAAGAAAATGTTTAAATATTCCATTCGTTATACTTTGGGTCAAATATACCCCTGCCGTAATACTTTTGATTCAAATATACCAATTTTTCGTTAAGTTTGTCATAACTTGACATCCAATCCTATGTGACACTGATATTGATGAGGTAGATGCCACATGGCATGCCACCTCATCGCCCTTAATCCATTTATAAAAGACTAAAATTTGAAATACAATATTTTGCATGGTAGCGGTAATGGTGACAATTATAGTGGAGTGGAAGAAAATTTTAGTGGTGAAAAAAAAGTAGAAAAAAAGGGGTAAAATGGGTTAGAGGCGCTGAGGTGGCAAGTCATGTGACATTCACTTCATCAAATGTCAGTACCACGTAGGATTGGAGTTCGCTTTAGACAAACTTAACGGAAAAGTGATATATTTGAACCAATAATATAACGATAGGGGTATATATGAACTTAAATTATAACGAGGGGTACATTCAAAACCTTTCGAATAGTACGGGGTATATTTGGCATTTTTCGTTTTCTAAATCCTCGAACCGAGAAACCAACTGTAAAGCTCTTAATTTCAGTCTATTTTCCTCGTTTCCATTCAATAAAGAAGAAGCATCTCCAAGTCGCGAATCTATAGTCGTTAATTAAAGTGCGGCTGGACTTGTTGCATCCACATGTACACCCACTATTGACGACAACGTAATTTCTTTCTGTCAACATTCAAACAATAATGTCTTGTATTTCTAGAGCACCCAAAGCACGACTCTCTCTTTACTAAACAAAGCTCGACCATGACCAATAGTTTGTCATTTTAGAGGAAAACCGGTCCCGCCACTGTATCAAAGTTTTCCCTTGGGGAAGAAGAGAATGGCCCCCCAGCACATGGACTTGATAATTATATGCTACGATAAAAGTAGGAAGAATTGAAAACTAAGGTTTGAATTACTAAAATATTCGTTAAAACTCAACAATCATTTTATCCTTTCCTTAAACTCTATCCCTATAATATTTTTGTTGAAAAAAATAAATTCACCTTTCAATGGATAATAAATTTGTACTATAATAAAATCAGATTAATGAACCGGATAAAGTTGTACTGCTGCATCCTTTCAACTTCTTGATAAAATTGTATTACAGACTCTTTCAAATCATTGATTAAGTTTACTATTTCTATCGGCTCAATTTATCTGGTACTCTTTCATTTTTATTCAATCCCAAAAACATATCATATTTTTAGAACGGCGAAGGGCCAAATATACCCTTGTACTTTTGAAAATGGTCTAAAACTACTCCTCGTTATACTATTGTGCTATATATATCCTTCCCGTCATATTTTAGAACAAATATACTCTTATTTTGAATGGAGTGCCACGTGTCAGCACCAGATGAAAACGACCCATTTCTTTTTTTTTTACCCGATCCGTTTTAACAAACCCACCACCCGCCCCATTTAAAAATTCAATTTTTTAAAGCATATATTTAGTAAAAACTGAAATCTTTTTTTGTAAAAACTAAAAAAAAAGAATTCGCAAAATATATATTTTTAAGTCTTTTCAGTTTTTTTAAAGTATGTTTTTTGTAAAAACTGAAAAAAAAAATTAAAAATACTTTAAAAACTGAAAAATATATATTCTGTAAAAACCGGAAAAAAAAATTTGCAAAATATATATTTTTAAGTCTTTTCAGTTTTTTTAAAGTATTCTTTTTGTAAAAAC
Organism: Nicotiana otophora; assembly: GCA_000715115.1. Lineage (NCBI taxonomy): Eukaryota > Viridiplantae > Streptophyta > Magnoliopsida > Solanales > Solanaceae > Nicotiana > Nicotiana otophora. Next base: position 31,385 of record AWOL01S0000688.1, read on the forward strand.
TGAAAAAAAATATTTTTTTAAAAAACTGAAAAAAAAAAGACTCTCCTAAAGCAGTGGACTACATATGCATTAGTTTTAAAAAAAATAAAAATATTTTGCAAAATCTTTTTTTTTTCAGTTTTTACAAAATAAATACTTTAAAAAACTGAAAAAATTGAAAAATATATATTTTGAAAATTCTTTTTTACCAGTTTTTACATAATATATATTTTTCAGTTTTTAAAGTATTTTTAAAAAAAATATGTTTTTTTAGTTTTTACAAAAAACATACTTTAAAAAAATATATATTTTGTAAATTTCTTTTTTTTTTTTCAGTTTTTACAAAAAAACATTCAGTTTTTACAAAATATATGCTTTAAAAAAACTGAATTTTAAAACGGGTCGGGTGGTGAGTTTTTAAAATGGATCAGATAAAAAAAAGAAATTGATCGTTTTCATCTGGTGGTGACACGTGGCACTCCATCCAAATTAAGGGTATATTTGTTCCAAAGTATGACGGGAAGGGTATATATAGCCCAATACTATAACGAGAGGTATTTTTAGACCATTTTCGAAAGTAGAGGGGTATATTTGGCCCTTTGCCATTTTTAGAATTATTATTTTAACCTTAATGAATTTATTTACAATCACAAAAATATCTATAATTTATTTCAAATCACAAACTTTAAAAATATATTTTTTCCTTTCTTAAATTACGTGGCGATTCAAGCACTAACACACAAATTATGACGAGGGAGTACAACCTCTGAATTTCTTGGAATTGCTTTCATCTTCTCTCTCCGTCCACCATTGCAATAGAAAAGGGATTTTTTTTTATATATATAAAAAGACATTCTTCTTTTAATTTGCATATCTTGTTATCATCTCCTACCTACAAAGCCCATCTACATGAGAAAATTAAGTACATCTGTTTCTTTTCCTATTACTCTTTTGCGAATATTTTTGCTAGTTTTGTTTTTGTTTCATTCTTTCAATCTTTTCAATCACTCTTTTAAAATCTGAACAATATTGTGAGATACTAAGAAAGTAAGTTTGACTATTTTTTGCGACTGAATTAGTTAGAGAAATATTAAGTAATTTCATGTGCAGTTAATAATTTTCATAATAATTATGTTTAACCTAAAAATAATTTCAGGATAAAATAATTAAATTTATATTGAATGAAGTCACGAGCAATCGGTTCAAATCAAAGCTTAATCGAGTGAATCGTATGATTAGACAATATGAGCAATAAATAATGATAATAAGGCAATTAATGTAGACAAGCAAAAGAAGCCACAATGCTTGTAGAGTAAAGATTGATTGCCCGACAAAAATACAACAGCCTTTAGTAATGAATAAATTCAGTTGTCTTTGAATAAATTACTAGCGAGAAAAATGAGAGTATTTATAGCCTAAGCATAATGTTCATATGCTCAATCCTAGTTTCGCACATCACTTTGGGTAGTTAGCAACTGCTGGGAAACTCGACGGTTGTGAAAAACGTATCTAGCATAGTGGATGTGAATGGATCTCTAATATATTGGAGACGGTTAAAGATCAACTTAGACCCCAAGCTATTGCTTCACTAATGGATCCCCGGAACCAACTTTGGAGTATATCACTGGGACATGGTTCTGTCTCCCCAGGATAAAACATATCTCAAGAAATGTTGTGTTGCCACGTAACCTACACAACTGTCAAAGTCAGATTTTACCAATACATATAGTCCTCCCATTTTTGAATAATTCTCAAGAAATATCCGGGATGTAGTATGTTCTTTGATGTATTACAAAAGGATTTTTGGCAAGATTTACCACACTACCGTCATTATTTTTCAATCTAAAGGGTATCTAGTTAGTTCCATTTAAAGCTTTTTGACATGTAAGGGTCGTCAATGGATTCTGACTCCATAGCAGTTATCAAGGTCATGATGACCTTGCCTATAAGAACTGTCCCCTTCCTTTGTATTTATGACCTTTTGCTCAAACTTGTTCTCTGAAGCCTCCCTAATTTGATTGTCGCTTTTTTCTATTTTAGGATACCTTCAGCTTTACCACTTCTTGTTTTCCTTTATCTTTCTATCACAATTTGTAATGGCTTCTCAAAATACTTCAGTTAGTGTTCACAAAATAACTTCCACTATTAAGGCTACTATCGTTGCCCCTCTGCCAGCGACCGCTGCAACCATGGAGGATATGATGGTGAGAAAACCATCTTCCTTACTAGGAGAAGTAGAGGTAGAAAATCCACTAGGATGATGGGAGAAAGATCATCAACCTCTTTTGATGAAAGTGGAGTAGGCTGCCACGCCTATGATTGAGTCGGTACTACCCCTGCTAAGAAAGACAAGACCGCCAAAACTTCAGGCGAGGGAAAGAAAGAACAGACCGAGCCAAAGAATGTGGAGGTTCTTGCGAAGACCCTTTATATTATTTTACCCTACAGCTACAAGAGCACAACTCTGGAAAGAGCAATTGAAACTTTTTTGCTAGCTTTACAAAAGAAACATCTTCCAACGGTCCTAATAGACTGTACATGGGAAGGTAAGGTTCAAGCGTTCCTTCCCAAAGCAGGTGAGAACATAACCATCTACTAAGAAGGTTTTTTATTTGTATTCACCCACCTATTCACCCTCGGGTTTGAGCCAACCATTGACCCTGGTGATAAAACACCTTTGCAGGGTGTACAACATTTGCCTAGGTCAATTAGAATTAAGCATGTGTCGGTCAATGAAATACCCGAGGTTCCTTGCTAAAATGTTACAAAAAAGCTTTTCATTCAAGAATCTCATCCATATCTACTGCCTCAAGCTTTACAAGGTATCGATGTTGATGTTGGCGAGTTGGAAAATCCATCGCCTTCTTGCTAATATGAAGGACAATTTCAGATGGTATGAGAGGTTCATTAGAGTATCTAACCGAGATATCTTGAGCAAAAGAGACCTCTCCTTCCCAGAGAATTGGTATTTCAAGCGTAAGCCCTTCCTTTTTTTTCTCATTTTTTATTTTCTCTTTCTTGATTAAAGATCTTCTGACTTATACTATGGCAGCAACTCTGGAATCTGTCAACGGTCCGCTTCGGGATATGGAAGAGTGGGTCGATTTTTTTTAAAGTGGGAGACTATGGACGTGAGGAAAAGGAAACCAATCTCTCATCAAAAGATGTGAGTTAAAAATCACGCTATAGATATTATGACATGGATACTCAAAATTTTCTTTTTCTTGATATTCCTAGTACTCCCTTTCTATTGTTGTAGGTGTCGAGTCTAGAAGATCATCGGCATGGATTGAGGTTATATATCTTGAGATCCGTCAAGATCTTGTTCACTATCAATCCTTGCCTAAGTAAAAAACCATGGAGGAGGGGCCTTTATCCTTTAATCCCAAGAAGAAGAAGAACTCCTAAAAGGCATCCCAAGAGAAAGAGGAAGAAATCAATCCTTTAGTCCCGCCTCTTGTTTCTTTTTTCGGCTCTGAGATGAGTCAGAGGAGGATGAACTTCCCCCTCCCCCTGCTCCTCCAACCATTCTTGTGGTGAATGATGGCTAACCAGAATTTCCCCTGATGCAAATATCCAGCAAAGAATCAATGGTGCCGGAGGGAGAAGCGATGATACTTTCACTTGAGGAGTTCGGTGAGTCAGTTATGGCTCTTTCGGAGGGGTCGGAGTCTACGAAGCATGGTTTCGGTGGGTCCAACATGAACCCCTATTTTGTAACCTTACCTTAGGTGCCCCTATGCCTGGAATTCGAAGAGTCTACTGTCCTAAAGAGGGAAGTCTTGGTAGATTTTCCTCTAACGTGAACGTCTTTCAGAGGCCGAAAAAGGTTATTCCATAGTTGAAATGTTTTATCGGGCCTTTGGAATAAAAGTACATAGACAAAGCTTTGTCGGCGGCTCTTGCCAATCATGTGATGTATTTAGGGTTCATGTTATAGTCCTAAACATCTCTTTTTTCTTATCAGTTCCTTTTATCTTTTTATTTTCCTAATAGATTTTTATAGGTTAACCGACAACGACAGAACTATATGCTAGAATCATGAGGAGTGATATCATCCTGCACGAGTAAGAATAGGAGATTGATAGGTTAGCACTAACCCTGGTAGAAAGGAATATGGAGAAGGAGGCTATGTCCTCAGAGATTCGGGAGGCTCTCGAAAGGATAATCCATCTATAGTAAGAGCAAAAGGCTCAAGAGCTCGAGTTCTCCTTGCAGTTTGGCTACCTGGATCAAAAGGTGCAAAACCTTGAAATCGCTATTCAGACGAAGGAGGACCAACACATAAGTTTGGTGGAGGAATGGATTAAGTCTACCTATGAGAGGGAGGCCCTTGACGATCAGTGGTAGAGGCTATTTGAGTAACCGGCTGGGCTTATAGGTCCCTAGAAATATGTGAGGCAGAAAGGAATCAATTCTAGGCCAAGTGGGATGACATCTCCTCGAAATTAAAGGAGGCGAAAGAGGAGGAAGAAGAGGGTAAAAAGTATGTCTACCTACTGGCTCGTCAAAAGATACTTTGCGAAGTCCATTTTGAGGGTTTCTCTTTCGATAAAGAGATTGTTAAAGTGGATGAACTTATGGAGAGGGCGAAGCCTTCGAGCTCTTCTACCTCTAATGCTTTTGAAGGGTCAAGGGATGAAGATGAAGAAGAGAATAAAGACACGGGCCCTTTTTAGCCTGCTGAAGTCTCCGGGAACGAGGATACTAAAGCTCATGCCCGAATCCTCCAATTTCCCATTCTTCATCACTCCATTGTTCCTCCCAAGCTTCTTTTCTAGGAACACGAGGCCTATGAGGGTCTTTCTGTAAAAAATAAATTTGTTGCGTATTACGGGCTTTTCTGTGCCTTTGATTTTGTTTTTTATATATATATATATTAATTAATTAACTATTCATTTTTATTTTATTTTTGTACATTCGTGAGTAATGATTTCTGCAATCTTATAGGCTTAGCCTAAGTAACCTTTGGGATGAACTCACTGAACGTCTAAAATGTTGGTTAAGTTTGCCTCATAGGGCTTTTTATAATTTTTGATGCCTATGAAGATGACGTCACCCCTTTATTTTAGGGCTCGTTCGGGGTTGTTTACCCAACTGAAAGGTGTTGCATCACAACCCGGGAACCAATTGTATGAGAAATGTTTTCTTTATTATGTGAAAATTTAACATAGGCAAAGTCCCCAAACCTAGGCATTTCTCAAGAGAGACCTTCCCTGTTTGATCCATCCTTGTCGGAGTGATCTTTGGTCATGGGTGTTGATCGTTGTCTCCAGACAGTCTCTGGTTGTGGCCTCTTAATGAAAGAGCTTAGCTTCGTAAAACTGTTTCCGTCACTTAGATTTGTAAAGCTAGTTTTGCCAAGATTTAGCTTTTAACCGAGCTAGTTATTTTGACATGATATCATCGTCCCCCCAATCTCTAGGTGTGATTCATAAGATGTACTCAAGGAATGGAATACTCCTAATAAGTTAAATCTTGACAGATGTCTTAACGGAAAAGATTTCTCTTTCATCTCCTCGAGATGACGTGATTTGAACTGTGATTGATGACACGTGTGCAGTCTCACATTAATGTTTGTGACATGTGGCCAGATATTGCCGGGTCTACTGTTGATAGCAGTTTCCTAGGCAGTGATGGTTACTTTTGGTGATTGATGTAAGCCCAACTCTCTATAGGTTTTGGCCTTACGTGTTTGCTTATATATGCAAACAATTGATACCACAACTTCTACTATCTTTCTTGATTCAATTGCGTTCTCACTTTTTCCTTCTTTGTGTTAGTTTCCTTGCGTAGCACTATGGACAAAAAAGATATTCGTCCTGCTACTGCCACCTCCCTAGAGGCTCTATCTTCTTTAGTGACATAACTCTCTGGTAAAGCGTCCGAGTCTGCTCCGGGCAGGAGGAAAGAAAACGGCAAAGGATTATTCCAGCAAAAGGCCGAAGATCGAGGTCGAGCCTACTGTTTAAGAGGTTTTGCAAATACATGTGATATTTAGACAGACGATGGTGTATGGAATAGCACTGCATACCCTATGGATGTTTTGCCCTCTCTAGTGTTACCACATCATCTTCCTCTGTTAAAGAAAGAGTGTGGCTGGGAGCACGTGGACGTTCGGGTCCCCTTGGACTCTAAGCAGATTTTAAGTTATAGAGGGTTATATTTTCTTCTAAACTTACCCTTTTACTTTGAAATCCACCCCTGATAGATTCTATAATCCGGGATCTATGTTGGTTAGTACGGTCATTTGGAGGTGTCAAATTTGGCCACAGTAAATATTTCTCTTTAATATATTCTTCATCTATATTCTTCAAAGTTGTACCGGGGTAGCATCATCATTCTTGCTAATTGGAGCACCTGAAAGATTGTGGACACTGAGGACAATCATAATAGAGGGTGGCATGATCCCTTAATTTCTATTCCTTTCTAGGCGCTTACCTAAATGGTGGGTAGATCATTCTCTGAGAGTTCGAATAACAATAGTAGGTGTGCTATTTTTCACTTAAAATTATCTTTTGCCTTTCATCCCGATCTCTTAATCACAGTCGTTCTTTGCACACTTGGAGAGGCACCCACATTGAGGAGTGAGTTGCAATGATCTTCTCATGTTCTCTATTGTTGGAGAGGTTTTGGAGGCACATCTCCAAAGTTTCTGAGTGGAGGGCCAGGAGTCATAGTTTATTTGGTATTTTTGTAAGTTTTTGTTTATTTCTTATGGTTATACTCATCTTTTGTTTTTGCAGGCACTCCATTGAAGAAACCTCTATCCTGGGCCTTGGTTGATCTTCTCCCGAGCGCTACTCAAGAAAGGATTCGGGAACTTGCAGCAGCTACGCGCAGCAAGAAACACTCTCAAGCCGATGCTCCGGCAATGCTCCTACCGGCTTTCCCAGAAGAAAGACTCGGTCTAGCTTTGGGAAGAGGCCCTCTCTTCCTTGGTAGTCTGGTCTTGTATTCATAGATGCTGAGGAGGAGGCATCCCTGGTAGGGTATTTTGAGAAGTTGGTGAAGACTAGTTCCCTTGCAGCGGAAGCAGAGGTCATTCTAAAAATTCCTCCATCCGATCCTACTCTGAATACAATCCTAGTAGCCCTATCTCCTCCCAAGATAGTGCCTCCCTGAATGCTTAGAAGAAACACAATATGTAGAAAGTTCTTGAGGGGGTTGACTTATAGAGGTTGGGGAAGAGGCCTACCTCACATCTTGTGAGCAACATGCTTAATTATACTCTACAAGTATGTTTTTGTGTTGGATCCTATGTTGTATTTTTCTTTGATGTTGATGTTGAAATTGCCTTTCCTTTGTCTGTACGGGACAATTTGATATCTTTCCAGCTTGCGGAAAGGACCCGTCGTTGTGAGAGGGAGATTGTGGAGCTAAAGGGCCTCATCAAGGCTGGATGTATTGAGGTTTGGAGAGAACATTCTATGAAGGTAGCTCATGCTTCCGGGCCAAGGCAGTGATGGAGGAGTTGGAGCGGGTGAGGTTTGAGCTAGCCCAGCCTGCTAAGAGGATTTTTCAAATTGAAGCAATTCTTAATGAAAGGTTGTCCCTCTTAGATCGGGTTACCAAGCAGTGAGACATTCTAGCAGCCAACCTTTACAATATGGAGGAGAGAGGAAGGGCTCTTGAGGCACATCTTGGAGCTTCAAGAGTTGATGAGGAGAGGCTCAAGCGTGAAAGAGACAACATAGCCTCTGATTCAAGGGAATTTGAGATCCATTCTGAGCATTCTCAATATGTCATATTTCTAGAATCCAAGTTGAAAATGCTAAGGGCTATTCGTTATGGCAATCTGGACTTGGACGAAGAGATAAACAAGGCCAAGCAAGCATAGAGAGCCACCCAACTGAAACTAGATTATGACGATATTGATAATTACTCTTTCGGGGATGAGTCAGATCGAGACATGCCAGAGGGCAATGTAGGTGAAAGGGCTATTATTGTGTGATCTCTCCCCTCAACATCTCAAGTTTCTCCTCCTTTAGGCACTCCTAAATTTTCTCCCATTGCTCCCTCATACCCTTTTTCTAGTGGATGTTGATGAATCCTTGCAGTGACCAGATTGGTTTAGTAATCTTTTATTTTTTGGGTATTTTAGAAATTTTCTTTTTGGACGTCCCATGAATGTTCCAGGATACTTGTTTATTTTTTGGAATCCCATGACTGTTCCAAGATATTGTCTGCTTGTAATCCTTCGAGCTTGAAATAATATACAGTAATATTTTACTTTCCACTTAATCCGTGAAAGCATTTTAGTTTCATACTTGTCGCGCCCTGGTTTCTCGTGAAAGCGGGTTTCGGCGTGTGACAACTCTTTTAAATGAAGGTATGAAAAGAGAAGAGTCGTCACCTAACGATTTTTGAGGTGCGTTATCACACCTATTTGGAAATAACTCTGTTTGACTAGTCCATATCACCAAAGATCAAGTAAGGGCTCAAATTACCTCAAAGAGAAGGCGTTAGGCACTCTTCGAGGTCCACAACTGTGGGTCCCGATCAAATTTTAAACTATGTGGATTATGTGATTAAGCTAGGTGATCAAATAAATAAAGGGAAATTTAGAAGTTGAAGAGTCTTACTATAACACATGAGAATTGGTACAAATCTTAATGATCACAAGAATGCAACTACATTGGTCTATGTTAAATGAATAAGTGTATATAACAATTATATAAAGAAAGGGGAGGGGGGGGTCCTAAGTTTTTTAGCATAAAGGATCACTCCGTGCAACATAAATAATACTTCGCAACTCCCTTAAGGTAGAGGTTGCTCATATTATTCAGCGGGCACAAACTATCATCTCCAGCTACCCAATTACTATGTTGAAGTTGTTACCTAAAGGTGCTCTAATTCAATTCTAAATCGTATCCTATGTCTGCATTAACCGTCCCGTACCTACGGTCCAGGAGGCGTTGGACCTATTATTTGGATAGTTCTAGACTTCACTAGGCTGTTCAAAATAATAAAACTAAGCGACATTCAAAATAGATAAGACTCCACATTAAGACAATTAAAGGCCCAAGTTAGCCTCCGCAACAAATGCACACAGGTAGTTTGGGTAGTACATAGTTCCAGAATCGAGACCTAGAGTCCTATAGGCATGGTTTCTAGGTGATTCTGAATTTCAGTATCATATATGCATCATTATTGTTCTAAGTGGCTTAGGCGAGGAGGCAATAAGCTATTTGCACACTGAAGATTATTAGCACGGATTTTATAGATAGGTGTCTCAGGCGAGTGACACTGTCCTATAGGCATGATTTCTATGTTGTTTGCACAATGGGCAGTGAAAGCTATTAAAACTGGGAATTTCCAGCATTTGATTCTATAGACATGCTTTCTAGGCAAATAACAATATTCTATAGGCAAGATTTCTAATAGTTCGTATTTGAACTCGCTGTTAACATACTTATTCATATAGGCATGCTATCTAAGTGGAAGTATAATAAAACGGAAGAAGCAGTTGATTAAGAGATTAGTGTCCTATGGTCATGATATCTAGATGGACAGTGCACCAAAAGTAATAGAATCAATTTGATCAATTAATTATTTGAAGTCCTATAGGCATGATATCTAGGTTAGCAAAAGCATATAATATACGTCCTATAGGCATGTTGTCTAAACGCACAGTAATAACAAGTATGGCGATTAATAGCATGTTTGAGATAGTGTACGAATATTAGACAAATTAGGTGAGGTGTGTGCAATGCCTAGAGACATGATTCTACTAGCGTGCAGAAGTAGAGCAAGTTAAACAAGTTAACAAATAAAGCACGTAGACCCTATAGGTATGTTCTCTACCCTTTATGCAAGAACAAAGCACACCCATTTTTAAATTTCAGTAACACCCTAATTATTCATTATTACAAGTTACAGGACCAAAATGGAATAATACAAACTCAAAATGACAAAATACAGACTGAAACAAGTATAGGCCCGCTAAAAAATAACAAGTACAGCTAGGATCGAACGGGTTGCGATCGAGTTGTTTAAAACATGGTCGTTTGGGTTGGGCTGGGGCGTTATTGGGCTAAGGTGGGTTGTTTGGGCTGCCAATTAATCCGAAAAATGGCCTGGTTTGGGCCAACTTTAAAAATAAAGGAATTAAGAAAAACAAAATAAATAAAAATATCTAAATAAGTGTAAAAAAGATTATTAAAGCAAATAAGTATTTTAAAATAATAGCTGAAGGTTGTAAACATATAAAAGTTATTTTGACTTAAAATAAAATAATAAAATGTAATTAGTTGCAAAATATAGGCTACAATCGCAAAAATGTGTAAATAACACAAAAATGCAAATAAAATTATATAAAATGAAATAGAATATTGTAAAACATATATAAATAATAAATTTTGGGGATTAATCATCACAAAATAATTTAAGGGGGTAATCAATAGATATTCAAGTAATTTAAATGCAAAACAAATTAATTTTAAAGATTTAAAAATTATGGAAGATTATAAATAATACCTATATGACTCTTGTAAATTTGAGTTATGATGCAAAAATGATCTTTTGAAGTTATATATATTATTTGAAAAATATGTGGGCAAAATTGGTTATCAACAACTTCCTAGTTTTACCCGAGAATAATGAAAGAGTTGTCGGGTAAAGAAAATGATGATCAATTTTATCTGAAATGAGTGAGGAATTATGGGTTTTGAAAAAAGTGGAGTTGAACCCTGGTTCTTAAGTTGCCTACATATCCCCGGTGTTACGAGAATCAGGCCGTGTGTAGTTCTGGATCCAACGACAAATGAAACCGACGGAATTGTTATAAGATTGGCCGTGTGTTTCGAAAAAGGATCTTTTGAGTCGGATAGAGTCGTGAGTAACAGATAATTTCAGGTGGGGTTGTGAATGCAAATTGAACGTTACAGATGTACAAGGCAGATATTTGAATGGTTATAAAACAAAAGGTAATCAATTACTGATCATCGGTTACGTTTGAGATGATCGAAGGATGTAAACGTTGTGAACGGAAACCGGAGAGAGAATTGCTCTTGTTTGTAGAACGGTTACCTCCCGAGTTACTTGCAAAACTTAAAACACGATTCATGCTAATATATATGGGTTATTGCAAAAATTTAAACATAATACAAATTTCCTTCGGACTATGAGAGTTGTCTTTGGACGATGAGGATGATGTACTTAGACTATGACATCCTGGGACATGAAGCATTTGATAAGGGATTCATAGGCCATGAAATGATCTCCTCGATCCATGAGTATGGTGCCTCTGGACTATGACGCCTTTGAATAATGTTGTGCAATTTCGAGAGATCCTCAGGCCATGGCATGGTGTCTTCAGGCTATGAGGATGGTGCCTTTGGACTATGACGCCTTCAGACAATGTGGCGGTGTTTCAGCCCATGAAATGCAAGTATGTGGTAATATCGATGCTTGATAAAGGAAACAGGCGATGCTTAGTCATTCGCTAAAACGAGACAAGACAAGGCTTAGTCTTATATGAGATGAGGGCAACGCTTATCCCGTTGCGAAGAAATGAGATAATGCTTAATCTTAAGAAGCGTAGCAGAGGCAGAGTTAAGTCTCATGCAAGGGAAGGCGATGCTTAGCCTTATGCAATAATTGAGGCTGTCCTTAGCCTTTTGAGATAAAGAGAGACTGTTCTTAGTCTCATGCGAGGAAGGCAATGTTTTGCCTTATTCAATAATGGAGACAATGCTTAGTCTCTTGCGCGGAAAGGAAATGCCTAGCCTTATGCACTAGAGGAAGGTCGAGTTTAGCCTTATGCAGTAATGGAGACAGTGCTTAGTCTCATGCAAGGAAAGGCAATACTTAGCCTTATGTAATAATGGAGGCAGTTCTTAGCCTCATGCAAGGAATGAAGACGGTGTTTAGTCTCATGAAAAGAATGGAGACGGTGTTTAGTCTCATGCAAGGAAAGGCAATGCTTAGCCTTATGCAATAATGGAGACAATGCTTAGTCTCCTACAAAGAATGGAGATAGTGTTTAGTCTCATATAAGGAAAGGCAATGCTTAGCCTTATGCAATAATGGAGACAGTGCTTAGTATCGTGCAAAGAATGGAGACAATGTTTAGTCTCATGCAAGGAAAGGCAATGCTTAGCCTTATGCAATAATGGAGACAGTGCTTAGTATCGTGCAAAGAATGGAGACAATGTTTAGTCTCATGCAAGTAAAAGGCAATGCTAAGCCTTATGCGATAATGGAGACAGTGCTTAGTCTCATGCAAAGAATGGAGACAGTGTTTAGTCTCATGCAAGGAAAGGCAATGCTTAGCCTTATGTAATAATGGAGACAGTGCTTAGTCTCATGCAAAGAATAGAGACAGTATTTAGTCTCATGCAAGAAAGGCAGTATTTAGCCTTATGTGGTGATGATGACAGTGCTTATCCCTATGCAAGAAGATCTATGATTGAATGCAATAGGGCAAAGTATTTCATAGCTTGATGCGTTTGCATTGGTGACTTTTGTCGGTGTGAAGATAGTTATCTTGTTGTGTGTATATATTTGGGGATGTTTTTGTTACGTCCATCGTGCCTGCAGCTAAAGAAAAATCGTGAGTTTGGAGGGTGGAAGGTTGGTTCGTGCTCTCGATTCCTTGCTTTGCCTTTGCTCTTGTCTTGAGTCACCCTGGGTAGCGTCTGGTTATTATAGAAAAATAAAGTTTTTGAAAAACATGCATTTGTGATAAATCATTTGTAGTTGTTTGAAATATGTGATAATGCCTGAGAGTAATCAATTTTGACAAATTGGCGACTGTGACATGCTTTTGAGACATTGCAACCTCCTTAACTCAGAATTTTGAGGATCCTCCTCAAAATTCTGCCCCAGTTTAAATGCATACTTTTGGCGATACATTCCTTGGCGATTCTAAACATGAATATATCGGGTGAGCTCGAGATCTTCCCCAGTTTCTGACCATGGGGGGCATGAAGATTTTATTATGATGTAACCGAACCCACATGGCTGCCTAAGTATCCCCTCTTAAATGGGAATTAGGTCAAGCGTAGTTCAAGTTACATCAAATAGAAAGTGCAAACATAATCTTAAACATAATATCTCTTGACTGCATCTGAATTGATAGGTTTTGGACATTTATCTCCATCCATATCTGCAAGTATAAGTGCTCCTCCTATCAATACTCGGTGAACTATGTAAGGGCCTTGCCAGCTGGGTAAGAATTTCCCCTTTGCTTCATCCTGATGTGGGAAAATCAGTTTCAGTACCAGTTGCCAAGGGGTGAATTGCCTTGACCTAACCTTTTTGTTGAAAGCTCTTGTCATTTTGTTTTGGTAGAGTTGACTGTGACACACTACGTTCATTCTTTTACCATCAGTCAGAGCTAGTTGTTCATACCGGTTTCGTACCATTCTGCGTCGCTGAGCTCGGCTTCTTGTATGATTCTTAAGGAAGGGATCTCCACTTCAGCGGGAATAACGGCTTCAGTACCGTAAACCAGTATATAGGGAGTTGCCCCAGTTGATATATGAACTGTGGTTCGATACCCGAGAAAAGCAAATGGTAGATTTTTGTTCCATTGTTTGTAGTTGTCCACCAGTTTCCTCAATAACTTCTTGATGTTCTTATTGGTGGCTTCTATGGATCTATTCATTTGCGGCCTATATGCTGTGGAATTCTGAAGCTTCATCTTGAATGTTATACACATGGCTTTCATCAGATCACTATTGATATTGGTGGCATTGTCAGTGATGATTGACTCAGTTACTCCAAATCGACAAACAATGCGATCCCGGACAAAATCTGCTACAACCTTATCAGTCATAACATTATAGGATACGGCTTCAACCCATTTTTTGAAGTAGTCTATAGCCACCAAAATGAACCTATGTCTGTCTGAAGCAGCGAGTTCGATTGGTATGATGACATCCATGCCCCAAGCAGAGAAAGGCCAGGGCGAGCTCATTGCATTGAGTTCATTGGGTGGCACTTGTATCACATCAACATATATCTGGCATTGGTTACACTTTTGAACATATTTTATGCAGTCTGTTTCCATAGTCATCCAGAAATACCCTACTCTTAATATCTTCTTGGCCAAAACGAAACTGTTCATGTGAGGTCCGAAAGTTCCGGCATGTATTTCTTCAAGCAATCTAGATGTCTCATTGGCATCGACACATCACAGTAATCCCAAATCAGGAGTCTTTCTATACAGAATTACTCCGCTTTTAAAGAAATGATTGGCCAATCTTCGGAGCGTGCACTTCTGAGTGTATCTCGCATTCTCTGGATATTCTCCCTTTTCCAAGTACTCCTTGATGTCGTGGAACCACAGATTTCCGTCAAACTCTTCTTCAACATGACAACAATAAGCTGGCTTCTTATGAATTCCTATTGGGATAAGATCGATGCAATTATTGTCTAGATGTTGTATCGTGGAAGAAAAGGTGGCTAATTCATTCCGAATCCTTGGAACATGCTTGAATTCTATTTTCGTGAACCTCTTGATCAGCTCTTGTACACAATGCAAGTATGGAAATATTTTGGTATTCTTAGTAGCCCATTCTCTTAGAACCTGGTGCACCAATAGATCCGAATCTCCAATTACCAACAACTCCTGAATGTTCATATCGACGGCTAACCTGAGTCCCAAGATGCAGGCCTCATATTCTGCCATATTGTTGGTGCACGGGAACCTGAGTTTTGCAGATACCGGGTAATGTTGACCAATTTATGATACTAAGACAGCTCCGATGCCCACTCCCTTAAAGTTTGCTTCTCTGTCGAAGAACATCCTCCAACTGTCGTATGCTTTGGTATTATCTTCTCCTACAAATGATACCTCATCATCGTGAAAATACGTCTTCAGTAGTTCGTATTCTGTCTACGAGATTTTCTGCCAAATGATCAGCCAATGCTTGCTCTTTGACTGCCTTCTGAGTTACATAGATAATGTCAAACTCGCTCAGCAATATCTGCCACTTTGCTAACTTATCCGTAGGCATGGGCTTCTGAAAGATGTATTTTAGCGGATCCATCCTTGATATGAGATATGTAGTGTACGCAAAGAAATAATGTCTCAACTTCTAGGCTATCCATGTCAAAGCATAACTGGTACATTCCAACAAAGAGTACCTGGCTTCGTAAGGAGTGAACTTCTTGCTTAAATAATATGTTGCATGCTCCTTCCTCCCAGTTTCATCATGTTGTCCTAGAACGCAACCAAAGGCCCCATCCAACACAGATAGATAAAGCAACAGAGGTCTTCCTGGTTCTGGTAGGACCAACACTAGTAGTTTAGGTAAATACTCCTTTATTTTGTCGAAGGCTTTCTGGTATTCTTCAATCCAGCTTGTTGTAGCATCTTTCCTCAGCATTTTGAAGATTGGCTCACATACATCGTTGATTGTGCTATAAAATGGCTGATATGATTGAGGCGCCCTAGAAAACTCATCACATCTTTCTTATTCTTTGGGGGTGGCAAGTCCTGGATAGCTTTGATTTTTGACAGGTCTAGCTCAATGCCTCGGCGGCTAACGATGAAACCTAACAATTTTCCAGCAGCGACACCGAAGGCACATTTTGTAGGGTTCAACTTCAAGTTGTATTTTCGAAGCCGATCTAAACATTTCTTCAGGTCTGCTATGTGAACCGAACTCCTTTAAGATTTGATGATAACATCATCCACGTAGATGGTTTGAAGAACATTCTTCAAACCAAATGACATCATTTTGTAATAATATATTATCCATGATGTGATAAAGGCAGTCTTTTCGGCATCCTCTTCATCCATCCAAATCTGATGGTATACTGCGAAGCGATCCACAAAGGGTTGGAGTTCATGCTTGGCACAGTTGTCAATCAGTATGTGTATGTCAGGCAGCGGGAAATGATCCTTAGGACTTTCTCTTTTCAGATTTCGATAATCGACACATACTCTAACTTTCCTATCTTTCTTTGAAACCGACACAATGTTAGCTAACCAGGTTAGGTATTTGACCACTCGGAGAATCTTGGCTTTAATTTATTTGGTGACCTCCTCTTTTATCTTCAAACTCATAATTGGATTGAACTTTCTGAGCTTCTGTTTTACCGGTGGACACGTGGGATTGGTAGGTAGCTTGTGAGCTACTATGGATGTGCTCAAACCAGTCATATCATCGTAGGACCATGCTAAAATATCCTCATATTCTTTTAAGCAACCTAATATACTCTTCCTTTTTTGTCGGTGATAGATGGATGCTTATGCGAGTTTCCTTGACTATTTTAGAATCCCCTAAGTTAACGGCCTCAGTTTCCTCCAAATTAGACTTCGGGTTGTTTTCAAAATTCTCTCCTTCTTTGACAGTTTCCTCAGGTATTACATCATCCTCTAGATCTTCCGAATCATTGTCCTTATGTTGCGTTGTATCATTACATGTCATAGTCGTAGGTTCATCAGGATATGTAATAATTATGCTAAAAAGAATGTAGAAATATAATAATAAATATGAAAAGCAATAATGCATTAATAAAACTTTTAAAATGTCAACAAGCACGACTCGATGGTTCGAGTAATTATTTTAAAACAAAATACTGAAAAATGTCTTAAATGCTTAAAACAATTTGAAAATAAGTCATGCTAATTTGCCAGGCTACCCATGAACTCGGCGAGCTCGGGATGGTGCAGCGGTCAAATTCTTGACAATAGCTCCCTCTTCCATTGTCTGAATGGTAAGGTCTTCCTCCTCCTCCTCCTCCTCCTCAACAATTGCACTGCAGTCCATGTCTTCTTTATCCAAAAACAGCTTCCTCATGCCAGCTAAAATCTCATCTTCCTCAGATCCCCACATTATGTTAGCCTGATGGAATGTCTGGTGTAGAGGTGGTATGGTGGTTCCAGCGTATAATAAGGTACGCACGATGGCGGTGTTCAATCCTGATGTTCTTGCACGATATATTCATACCCAAGTCCAAAGGTCATGCCATGATACTGTGGTTGTATGGGTTTGGTGATCCCCTGAAGCTTTTTACCAAGACCCTTGCATGGTTCGTATCTTGTCCACAACAATATGCTTTTTATATTGTTGCTCTACCATTGGTCCTTTTCAATTGCATTAACCCGTTCAATGCGATGATACGTTTATTCGCCCAACTTCCTCCTATTTTCGATGACTGGAATGGTCTGATTGGTGTAAATGGGGTTTCTCCCATTTCCATGACTGATCACCTCCTGACGATTCCACTCGAGCATCATAGCCCGGTGCAGAGTAGAAGCCACTGCCCCAACTACATGTATCTATGGCCATCCCAACAATAGGTTGTAAGTAGCCGATATATCCAGCACTTGGAACTCAACATCAAACCAAGTCGGACCCATCTATAGATCAAGGTTTATTTCTCCGATAGTGGCTCTCTGAGATCCATCGAACGCCTTCACATTCATGCTTCACATTCGTATCTCGTGCAGGACCTTACCTAATCTCTTCAGAGTGGTCAATGGACATATGTTCAGACTTGAACCTTTATCTATCAGGACCCTGGCAATGAACTTGTCCTCGAATTGCACTGTGATGTGCAACGCCTTGTTATGACTCAGTCCTTCTGGTGGTAACTCATCTTCGTGGAAAGTGATTTTATGGCTCTCTAATACCTGTTCGACCATGTTATCCATCTTTCCACTAGTGATGCCGACAGGTACATAAGCTTTAGTTAACACCTTCATCAAAGCGTTCTTGTGCGCGTCTGAGTTTTGCAACAGTGATAAGATGGATATCTGAGCACTAGTCTTGTTCAGGTGGTCAACAATAGGGCATTCTTTTGCTTGTATCTACCTCCAACGACCATCTGTGCCAGTCTCAACAACAGGCGACTTAGGTGCTGCTTCCTTGCTTGTTCCTCCCAGATTCGCAGGTGTGTAAACTCTGCCAGTTCTAGTCATACCTTGTGTGACACCTGTTTCTTCCATTTTGGCTTTTCCCATTATTCTTACTTCCGCAATATAATACCATGGGACGACATTAGACTTGTAAGATGGTGTAGAGGCTACTATTACAGTCAAGGGTGTAGCTACCTCAACTTCAAATGGCGTCTGGGTTTGTATTACAACTAGTGTGAGGGTGATCGGAGATGTTTTAGAAGCGTCTACCTCTCGAACGAGTCCAATGGACCCTTCCTGATCCCACTCTTTATCAATTTCTATCACGTTCACTCCCTTACATCTATGATCCGGGAGAAGGTTGTTGCGGACGTTCGATACAACTTACTTTGCTTGTATAACCTTAGTGTCGATCAGCGTCTGAATCTTGTCTTTTAACGTGCAACATTCCTCAATGGTATGACCCTTCGTGCATGAATGATAAGCACATGTTTTGTTAGGGTTGATCCATTGGGAAGGATTTTTGAAAACAACAGCAGGAATGGGGGTGACGTAACCAACGGCCTTCAGTCTTTCATACAGTTGGGCTATGGGTTCAACAATTGGGGTGTATTGTCTAGGAGGTCTGCGGTCAAAATTTGGACGTGGCTTTGGGTAGCTTTGGTGGGCGGGTGGAGGTGAATGGTAATATGTAGTTTGAGTGTTGTAGGTAAGGTAGGTGGTGGCAGGGTATTGGTATTTTGGGGGTGAGGGTCGATATGTGGATGGAGGTATTTGGTATGTAAGGGGAGACTTAGGGACCTGGGCTACCATCATGGCACCCACTTCTTTCTTCTTTGAAATACCTCCTGATTGCAAAGCTTTATTCGTGGCATGCAGCGCCTCGAAATTAGTTACCATCCCACTCTTGATTCCTTCTTCTATTCTTTCCCCTAACTTGATGATGTTTGAGAACTTGTGATTTTCGATGACCATCAACCGTTCATAATATTACGGATCTTGTGCTCTAACAAAGATCTTGTTCAGTTGTTCTGCTTCAAGTGCTGGCCTTACCTTTGCGGCCTCTGATCTCCAACGAGTAGCATACTCGCGGAAGGTTTCTATCAGCTTCTTCTTGAGGTTTTGAATGTAGAAAATGTCTGGCGCATTTTCCGTGTTGAACCTGAATCTATCCATGAAATCTAATGCCATACTTACCTAATTAGCCCACTTCTTTGGGTTTTGACTGATATACCAAGACAAAGCATCTCCTGTAAGGCTTCGCATGAACAATTCATGCGGATTTGTTCATTCTTACCCACTCCTACAAGCTTGTTGCAATATGTTCATAGAAGCACCTTTGGATCACCAGTGCCATCGAACATTTCGAACTTGGGAGGTTTGTAACCCTCCGACCGTTCCACATCTGGCTGAATATAAAGATCTTCATAATTCAGACCTTCAACGCCTTTACCACCTTCAACATTCTGGATTCTCCCTATAAGTTTCATGATTTTCTCTGCCATCTTTTGAATGAGCAAGTCCTTCTCAGTCGGTTCAGGTATGTATAGGGTTTGCTGTGGGGTATGGGATAAGGTTTACACATATATCGGATTGCTTTGATAAGTTCCTGGAAATTGGGTATTTGGGTGGTCGTTGGTTGAGTTTTGTGGTTCAGGAGTAGGTTGTGGTGCATTTTGGGGAGTGTGATAAGTAGTGGTTTGCGGATATTGTGCTGGATGATGGTGATGTTATTGGGGGGTTTGCACTGATGGTGGGTTAAGGTTCTGGGGAGGTGTGGGATTATGCTACTAGTGTTGTGCAGGAGGATTCCGCGCTATGGGTAGTGGATTCTGATTTTATGTGTTTTGTGGTGGTGTTTGGTTCTGGGTAGTTGGGCTTTGCTCGTTGCTGTCAGGAACATTGAGAGTAAGGGAAATGTTTGCCATATTTCGGACCTGCTCAAGCTAGCCCTGTAGTTCCAGGATTTTCTGCTCCAAACGTAAGACTAACTCTGCCCCGGAGTACTTCTACCATCTGAAGTTTCAACATTTTCCGCCACAACAGCATTGTCTTTCCGGATACCACTTAAATCATCCATTTTCCCTTTGCCCTTGCTTTTGCTTTTCGGGTCACTAGGTAGAGGAGGAGGTGGAGGACCTCTGGATCTAGTGTGGTATGTTGATGATGCCAGTATGGACGAACCAACCTTTGGGAATGGGAATAATCAGAAAGAAAGAAAAAAGCAAAAGGTAATCAAGTTAGTAAGGTGAAATAAAAGAGTTTTCGCAATATTTAAACTTGTTTCACAAAGTTATGCAATAATTCGTGTCCTAATTTGGCGACCTCATTGTGCCTGAGGTAGGCCTAATCAACACATAGACTTGGAGAAAATTGGTGCCAACCTCTGCTTCATTTCATTAATACGAAAATGAGCCAAAATAATCTTTTACTAAACCAACAATAATATAATAAAGTTACTAATGACATTTAGCCTTATTACATCGAAATCTAATCTAAGCTAGAAAGCAGTAAAAAACATCATCTCCTAATCTACTTGGTCCTTGAAAGATCTTCTCCATGCTTGGCTCTTTGACCCCATCAATCATGTTTCCCAGATCGCGCATATCTAGCAATAAGTAAGCTTTGACAATCAGAAAGTCTCTTTCTCATCTTCCCTTCTAGATCTATCAGTCCTTGTTCTAGGTATTCCAATTATTCCGCTGACTTAGTGACAATCTCCTTCCATTTCCTTATCGCCTCCATGTTCACTTTGTGCTGCTCCAGATGTTTAGCTTCATACTCGAACACCCTTTTGCGTAGCCTCTTGTACTTCACATATGCCTCAACCACTTCATCTATGACCCTATCCTTTAGATTGACTCCTGGTTTGACGTCCCCAGCTACGTCGTCTTCCAACCATGATAGATAGTAGTACATATGACTGGCATGATACCTGTCTGGCTCAATAGTTTATCCTTCCACAATGATCTTTTTGTTCCACATGAGTTGCGTATTTAACTTGAACGGGATGACATCTTCCTTGAAATCTGCCTTTTACTGGACCATGCTGGAAACCCGAGGTATGACTTGTTTTCCTCCAACTTGTCTCATTACCCTTATAGAAACGTAAGGGTAGATGCCTCACAGACCGATCAATACCAAGTGAGTAGTTCCTTTTGATCTGATGATGAGCTCACTACTAGAAAACCATTCAAACATCCAATGCACTTGCTCGTCTATCAGATTGGTGAAGAAATGCACCCAACTTACAGAATTTCCAGGCTTTGCAAACCTGTCTGGAATAAACGTCATTTTCTTTTGGTGATGGTTGGCTATGTAGTCATTTAGTGGCCTTCGCAAAAGATGTTGATGATACTCACCCCTCTGAAAGTGTTCCAACAGCTAGATTTGTAGCAATAGATTGCAACCCTCAAAGTGTCCAAACCCATGCTTGCACCAATCTTGAGCACGGTACATCTCAACTAAGATCATTGGGATGATAGTATAAGTTTGTCCTTCGATACCATCCATTAAGGTCCTGGTGACCATGGCTAAACGAGTATGAATTCTTCCCTCTTTCATTGGAACATTGGAAAGATCAACAACCCTAGGAAGCAGACAATAAAAACATAAACCCGGCGATGCACCCATCTAAAATAAGTAATGGCTAGTTCATCATGATGAAGACGATATGACTTGCTATGCCCATAATGCTCGTAAAGAAGCTCAAAAGGGATGTATGATTTCTTTAGACAGAACAAGTTTATCATTCTTCTTAAAACCCAACATTTTCAGAAAACCGCGAGGAGTGCGATTCTCGGGTACTTGCAGTCCCGGACTATCCCATAGTAACTTGGCGAAACCCCCTATTTCTTCTAGGAGAGGAGTCATTTCTATATTTCGAAATCAAAAAACAACTCGTTTCTCATCCCAAAATACGGTAGCGGCCTCGATCAATTCCCTATTTGGTTGAATGTTCAGCAAAGATGGCAGGTCACCAAGTACTCTCCTCACATGATGTTTATCACAGGGTACAAGATCTTTCCACTAGTCAAGTAGAAAAGGCGGTATATTCTGGACCATACCGAACCTGTGGATTTTGTGCTTCATTTTCTGCAAACAAATAAGAGTTAGCCCTTTCCCCCTCCAAATTCAACTACTTACGCAATAATGATCAACATGTTGGCACATTTCCTCCAAGTAATGTACATAATATGCTAGTGTCCATTGGGATTGTAGAAATCTCGTCGGACTTTGGACAAGGTTTTATCTAAGTGGGTTGTTACATTAGTGACGTCTCAATACGTACTAAGTTTAGCATGATGTATGTACATTTAAAATTGGAATAGGGTTTCTAGAAGGGTCTAGATTGGTATTCCCAAGTGGACAACTTGAGAGGGAAAGGCACGGGACCGTCGACAGCACCGCTGATCGACTAGTCTGCCGCAAATAAGCCTTTCCGATTTAAAAAGAGTGATTTCAAGAAAGCACAGACACTCATGAAGCGTCGCTATATTGATAATTGGCACGAGTGGAGTATGACGTGGAGCATGCTTTGTTCAAAAATAATAACACATTGCCAAGTATTTGCATGATAAAAGTACGTAAAAGCAGTAAATAACATAGTAAAGGCGAACATGAAAAGAAGAGAAAAGAAAAGAAAGACAAAAGAGAGAAGTCAGTTTAGCTCATGAAAATGTGCGAGAACGTAATGAAGCATGTAAGGAAATAGGGATGGGAGAGTCATAGAAGTCTTAGACAAGATGAAAGAGATGGAGATAGAAAATAGAGGAGAATAAGGGAAGGGATGTACATGTCATAGCAGTTTAAAACAAATAAAGGTGAATAAGGAAAGGGATGTGCATGTCATAGCAGTTTAAAACAAATGAAGAAAAAATAAGGAAAGTAATCCACATAAGTAAAGTTCGTAATGGAAAGAGCCTAAGTATATCCCCAACAGAGTCGCCATGCTGTCGCACCCCGTTTTCTTGCAAAAATGGGTTTCGACGTGTGACAACTCTTTTAAATGAAGGTATTACAAGAGAAGAGTCGCCACCTAGTGATTTTGAGGTGCGTTAGGACATCTATTTGGATATAACTCTATTTGACTAGTCTGTGTCACCAAATATCGGGTAAGAGCTCAAAATACCTCAAAGAGAAGGCGTTAGGCACTCTTCGAGGTCCACAACTATGGGTCTCGGCCGAATTTTAAACTATGTGGATTATGTGATTAGGCTAGGTGATCAAATAAACAAAGAAAAATTTAGAAGTCGAAGAGTCTTACTATAACACATGAGAATTGGTACAAATCTTAATGATCACAAGGATGCAACTACATTGGTCAATGTTAAATGACTAAGTGTAAATAACAAGTATATAAAGAAAAAGGGAGGGGGGATCCAAAGTTTTTGTCACGCCCCAAACTCGGGGTGCGCGACCGGCGCTCAACCGAGAGAACCCGACCGAGCAAGCCTGTTAGATTTCCTTCTACCCAAACTCATCCATGAATAAAAAGGAGATGTACTCTATTAATCAAACACTGAAAAGATTTTATTAACAACTTCCTTTTCATTCTCATTAGCAGCTTCATTTATAATTTTCAAAATATTACAAGTTTATAGAGTTAATGAAAAAACATGATTTCCAAATACCAACATTTCTAGTTCAATTTCAAACATCAACCACAACCCATAACCTGTCTACGGAGCCTCTAAGTACAATAGAAGAGTAATATGGAAATGCCGACAACAGGGCCCTGGCTATACCTCAAAATACAGTACATGAGAAAAAAATATACATGACCGCGAAATGAAATGGGGCTCACCAAATCAGCTGAAAAGAGTGTACTGCTATCACTGATCAATGCCGCCTGCTATAGAACCACCTGCATCCATTAAAGATGCAGCGCCCCCAGCAAAAGGGACGTTAGTACTGTCGAATAGCACTAGTATGTATAGCTAAAAGTCCTCTTTCAAAATAGAATGCCCATATAAGAAAAGGCAACACATAGAAATAGCAATTCACAATCAACAATATCCAAATGTCCAGTTAAAACATAATAATTTTCAAAATACAAAGTTCATATACAGTTTTGGTTGGGAGATCATTAGCACCGATATACCACCGTCTTTATTAGCACGGAGTCCGATCACGCCCGATCGGCTAGGCCATCACCCCACGAACAATTTGGTTTGACATGTGATGCGAAAGAAAGTTGTTACCAAGAGTACTACCACCATGTGCGCAACATGGCGTCCGATCCCCACCCGATCAGCTAGGCCGTCTCCCCACATATGTCGTGGGGGTTGACTTTTTCAATCCAAAATTGTTAGCAGTTTCATCCTAATTAAGGGGAATAATATCACAATTTCTCTAATATTTCAATTTCATCCCAAATAAGGTGAATAATCACAATCCACCCCTACATCGGCACATATAGTTTCAGGTGTGGGCCTTATGACCCACCCTTCCTCGGTTTTGCTAATGATGCTTCCAAAACTATTTTTGATTTTATTTGCACACAAAGATAACATAAATACAATTGTACTCACCTCAACATCTTTCACATTGTATAAATTCTCATTAGTGTTTCCAGTCATTCACAACGACAATATTTCCTTGGCTCATTTGGCCATTCACAAGATTCTTTATTCCTGGCACGATAGCCGTATTTGATATTCCACACTTTCACCTCTTTCAGTTTCAAAGATCACCATCAAATACCAACATATAGAATATTTCAGAAATCATATACTTCAAATCCATTTGTAATGGGAACTTTAAACACAAATGGTTTCTTCCCAAAGAATGGGGCATACCAACCAGCAATAGAAACACTCATTAAAATAAAAAAACAATCAATACACCATTTATTCTTGCAATAATCTTCCCAGAAATGACAATGTACAATTTCAACACATGAGTATGTAAGAACTCGAATCACACTGAATATATATTTATAAAGCAAAGCATTAGTTAAAGCAGCCACTTATGGGCATGAATTGAGTACAAAAGCTCTTAGGCAATTTTATTTTCGAAGTCATTTTAAACAATTGAGTCGAGGGTCATCTCATATTCTTTATCGCATCCTCTCAAATCATTTGCACTACTAGCCACAATCATAACTTAAATTCTTGGCACGTTGGCCACACTCTATAACCCTAATTTACTTATTTCACTTCCAACCATCTTTATAGATTATCAACAACAAGACATTTCCAATCAAGACTTTAGGTACACATATGAGCAATTAAGAGTCTTAAGATCATTGAGATTTTCTCACACAATTTGGCATCATAACCTTCATTTGGAACACGACTCAAAGACATAACATTTTAATACACATGTCATTCTTGAACACATTTCCAAATGATAACATAATGTGATAGGAACATTCAGAACAAGTTTTGATTACACAATTCTCATCACTCTGCTTATTCGGGACAATCATATTTATTGGGACAACCATACTTGAAACTTACGGGAGCATCATGGAATTCAATTCTAAGAGAGCAAGTTTAGCCAACATACCTCGCTTTGAGCTTTCCTTAAATTACTACAATATTCCGGAAATTCTAGCAATCCCAATATATTTTGAGACATAACAAAAATGAACCATAATTAGGAAGATATTCATGGTCTCAGCTCATTTGAGCATTTTACCAAACACTAGGTTTGCAAATTTAACTACAAGCTTCTTCTACAAGACTTCCTTCACTACACAACCCAATCTTTACTTATTTGAGCTCAATAATCTTTCCACAAACCTTATTAGTACAAGCATGTATAAATAATACTCTTACACCCAATAATCATACTCCCAATCACCCATCTTTTATCCCAAACTCGAAATTGAAGACTAGGGGTTTGAATCTTACCTCTTAGATGAAGATCTTGTGAGGTTTCCTTGTTGGATTTCAAAGCTTGGGCAAGATCTTAATGAACAAAACACTTCATCTAATTTCTCTCTCTAGTACAATCTCACTTCTCTCTAAAAAATCTCTGATAATTGCCCCAAAATAAGCCCCAAAGCCTATTTATCAAATTGGGGTCGGGTTATGAAAATAGAAAAACTAATCCTCCAAAATCAGGTATGCGGTCGCATAATGGAGCAGAATGGGTATGCGGGTCGCACAATGCATCGCAGAATCGATGCCCAAATATGGGCTGCACTGTCCAGGTCTGCGACTAATTTGCGGTCGCATAACCACTTCTGCGATCGCATAATGGTTCTGCGATCGCAGAATTGGTCGCAGAATCGCATTTTTCTAGCCTTTGGTAATTTGGTCATAACTTCTTGTAGGAATGTCCAAATGACGAATAGTTTGAAGCGTTAGAAACTAGACTCAAAGATATTTTATTTTATAGTGTATATATATATATATATATATATA
>AWOL01S0000690.1:0-13364 GCA_000715115.1 Nicotiana otophora
CCATTCCGGTAAGGATTCATAATTAGCCGGCTTACTGCTCTCATATTGAAGAAGAAGCAGACGGAAATCCATGGTTTCATGATATCAAGGAGTACTTGGCAAAAGGAGAGTACCCGAAGCTTGCAAATCATACTAAACAACGCACGCTCCGAAGATTGTCCAACCATTTCTTCAAAAGTGGAGGGATTATGTACAGAAGGACTCCAGACTTAGGATTATTACGGTGTGTTGACGCCAAGGAAGCTTCCAAACTGCTGAAGAGATACACTCTGGAATTTGCAGACCACGCGTGAATGGTTTTGTTTTAGCCAAGAAGATACTAAGGGCAGGTTATTTTTGGATGTCTATGGAAACATACTACATCAGGTATGTTAGAAATGTCATCAGCTCCAAATACACGCAGATATGATACGGGTGCCGCCAAATGAACTCAATGCAACGAGTTCACCTTAGCCTTTTTCCGCTTGGGGAATGGACGTCATTGGACCAATCGAGCCCGCCGCTTCAAACAGGCACAAGTTCATTTTAGTGGCCATACACTACTTCAGAAAGTGGGTTGAAGCTGCATCCTACAAATCTGTAACCAAGAAAGTCATTGCAGATTTTGTCAGAGATCGTATTGTTTGCCGATTTGGGGTTCCAGAGTCCATCGTCACCGACAACGCTGCCAATCTCAACAGTGACCTAATGAAAGCTATGTGTGAAACCTTCAAAATCAAGAACAAGAATTCCACAGCATACAGGCCTCAAATGAATGGAGCCGTAGAGGCTGCCAACAAGAATATCAAGAAAGTACTCAGGAAAATGGTAGACAACCACAAGCAGTGGCATGAGAGGTTACAATTTGCCTTATTGGGGTACCGGACCACAGTATGCACGTCAACCGGGGAAACACCTTACCTATTGGTCTACGGTACTGAAGCCGTCTTTTTCGCCGAGGTAGAAATTCCCTCCCTAAGAACTACACAGGAAGCTGAACTCAGTGATGCAGAGTGGGTAAGAAGTCTCTATGAACAGTTAGCTCTCATTGACGGGAAAAGAATTAATGCATTGTGTCATGGTACACTTTATCAGAACAGAATGTCCAGAGCTTTCAACAAAAGGGTCAAACCTAGACAATTTGCACCAGGGTAGCTAGTGTTGAAATGAATCTTTCCATATCAAGATGAAACCAAAGGAAAATTCTGACCCAACTGGCAAGGACCCTATATTGTTCACAGAGTACTAACAGGAGGAGCGCTCATACTCGAAGAAATGGATGGAGAGATTTGGCCAAAGCCTATCAACACAGATGCAATCAAACGATACTATGTTTAAAGTTGTTTACATTTATGCAATTGATGTAACTGAACTACGCTTGACCTGATTCCCATTTAAGAGAGGATACGTAGGAAGCCCTGTGGGTTCGGTCACAATTCAATAAAATTTTCATTTTCCCCATAATTGAAAACTGGGGCAGCATTTTGAGGAGGACCCTCAAAATTCCGGGGCAAGCTTAGCCAACAGCACCGTATGCGGGATAGGCAACAATTCATCTAGATAACCGGGGAAGAATTTTGAGGAGGGCCCTCAAAATTCTATGGCAAGAAGGTCGCAATGTCTCTGATAGTGTCACAGTTACAGGTTCATCTAATCAATTTTTAAATTGCACATTACTGTGTTTTGAATAACTATGCATGCATATTTTTTGAAAACTTTATTTTTAGTCAGATGCTACCCATGGTAATTAGAATAGGATTCCCACGCGGAGCGGAGCAGACAAAGGTACGAACCAACCTCCCTTGCAAAACTCACGATTTTTCATTGAATACAGGAACAAGAGATAGTCGCCAGTACGTGCGCACCTTAGAATCACTGTCTTCACAACAACAAAGATACAGAACTCATCCACAGCGAAGAAATACTCCACTATCACTTATTATTTATTCACTGCATGAGACTAAGAGTTGTCTCAAATCTTGCATGAGGCTAAGCCATGCCTCCTCAATTTCATAAGGCTAAGCTCTTCGTTCCCATTGCATGAGACTAAGCATTGTCTCAAATTTTGCATGAGGCTAAGCCCTGCCTCCTCAATTGCATAAGGCTAAGCTCTGCCTTCCCATTGCATGAGACTAAGAATTGTCTCAAATCTTGCATGAGGCTAAGACCTGCCTCCTCAATTGTATAAGGCTAAGCTCTACCTTCCCATTGCATGAGACTAAGCATTGTCTCAAATCTTGCATGAGGCTAAGCCTTGACGCCTCAATTGCATAAGGCTAAGATCTTCCTTCCCATTGCATGAGACTAAGCATTGTCTCAAATCTTGCATGAGGCTAAGCCTTGACGCCTCAATTGCATAAGGCTAAGATCTTCCTTCCCATTGCATGAGACTAAGCATTGTCTCAAATCTTGCATGAGGCTAAGCCTTGACGCCTCAATTGCATAAGGCTAAGATCTTCCTTCCCATTGCATGAGACTAAGCATTGTCTCAAATCTTGCATGAGGCTAAGCCTTGACGCCTCAATTGCATAAGGCTAAGATCTTCCTTCCCATTGCATGAGACTAAGCATTGTCTCAAATCTTGCATGAGGCTAAGCCTTGACGCCTCAATTGCATAAGGCTAAGATCTTCCTTCCCATTGCATGAGACTAAGCATTGTCTCAAATCTTGCATGAGGCTAAGCCTTGACGCCTCAATTGCATAAGGCTAAGATCTTCCTTCCCATTGCATGAGACTAAGCATTGTCTCAAATCTTGCATGAGGCTAAGCCTTGACGCCTCAATTGCATAAGGCTAAGATCTTCCTTCCCATTGCATGAGACTAAGCATTGTCTCAAATCTTGCATGAGGCTAAGCCTTGACGCCTCAATTGCATAAGGCTAAGATCTTCCTTCCCATTGCATGAGACTAAGCATTGTCTCAAATCTTGCATGAGGCTAAGCCTTGACGCCTCAATTGCATAAGGCTAAGATCTTCCTTCCCATTGCATGAGACTAAGCATTGTCTCAAATCTTGCATGAGGCTAAGCCTTGACGCCTCAATTGCATAAGGCTAAGATCTTCCTTCCCATTGCATGAGACTAAGCATTGTCTCAAATCTTGCATGAGGCTAAGCCTTGACGCCTCAATTGCATAAGGCTAAGATCTTCCTTCCCATTGCATGAGACTAAGCATTGTCTCAAATCTTGCATGAGGCTAAGCCTTGACGCCTCAATTGCATAAGGCTAAGATCTTCCTTCCCATTGCATGAGACTAAGCATTGTCTCAAATCTTGCATGAGGCTAAGCCTTGACGCCTCAATTGCATAAGGCTAAGATCTTCCTTCCCATTGCATGAGACTAAGCATTGTCTCAAATCTTGCATGAGGCTAAGCCTTGACGCCTCAATTGCATAAGGCTAAGATCTTCCTTCCCATTGCATGAGACTAAGCATTGTCTCAAATCTTGCATGAGGCTAAGCCTTGACGCCTCAATTGCATAAGGCTAAGATCTTCCTTCCCATTGCATGAGACTAAGCATTGTCTCAAATCTTGCATGAGGCTAAGCCTTGACGCCTCAATTGCATAAGGCTAAGATCTTCCTTCCCATTGCATGAGACTAAGCATTGTCTCAAATCTTGCATGAGGCTAAGCCTTGACGCCTCAATTGCATAAGGCTAAGATCTTCCTTCCCATTGCATGAGACTAAGCATTGTCTCAAATCTTGCATGAGGCTAAGCCTTGACGCCTCAATTGCATAAGGCTAAGATCTTCCTTCCCATTGCATGAGACTAAGCATTGTCTCAAATCTTGCATGAGGCTAAGACCTGCCTCCTCAATTGTATAAGGCTAAGCTCTGCCTTCCCATTGCATGAGACTAAGCATTGTCTCAAATGTTGCATGAGGTTAAACCCTGCCTCCTTAGCTGCATAAGGCTAAGCTCTGCCTTTCCTTGCATAAGACTAAGCATTGTCTAAAATCTTGCATGAGGCTTAGCCCTCCTCCGCCATTGCATAAGGCTAAGCTTTGCCTTCCCATTGCATGAGACTAAGAATTGTCTCACATCTTGCATGAGGCTAAGCCCTGCCTCCTCAACTGCATAAGGATAAGCATTACCTTCCCCTTGCATGACACCAAGCATTGTCTCAAATCTTGCATGAGGCTAAACCCTCCTCCTCAACTACACAAGGCTAAGCATTGCCTTCTCATTGCATGAGACTAAGCATTGTCTCTCCTTGCATAACCACAAATGTTTCTCTGCTCGAAACCTTGCATTATTCTATTCTCTCGGGACTACGCTATGCTCCCGACTCAACACGGGACTAAGCTCTGTCTTGTTTTATCTCAAGCATCATGTCTTTGCTTTTCATGGGCTGATACATAGCCAATTCGTCCGAAGGTGTCATAGTCTGAAGGCATCATCCTCATAGCCGGGAGACACCATTCCATGGCCTGAGGATCTCTTAATCTTGCACATCATTATTCAAAGGCATTATGGTTCAGAGGCACCATCTTCATAGCCCGAGAACATCATTTCATAGCCTGCGAATCCTTTACAACACAATTCACGGCCCGGGACATCATGGTCTAAGGACGTCATCCTCACCGTCCAAGGACGATCTCCATGGTCCAAAGGAAATTTGCATCATGTTTAAATTTATGCGATAATCTATATGCATGCATTGTATTCTGAGTTTGCAGGTAATCCGGGAAGTAACCATTCTCATAACGGGAGCAATCTTCGCTCCAGTATCCATTCAACATTCATATCCTTCAATTATTTCAAACGCAACCGACCACTATCTATTACCTATTCTCACCTAATGCCCACTCAAATATCCGTAACCATTCTCAACCTATCATATCCAGAATATTCAGTCTGTTCTTACAACAATTCCCTCGGTTTAATCCACCATCAGATCCAGAGCTACACATGGCCTGATTCCTGTATAACTAGGGAAATGTAGGCAGCTCAGATACCAGGGTGCAACCTATATTTTTTAAAACACCCCATGGCCTGATTTCTTTACCCGACAACTTTTTCATCCTTCCCGGGTAAAGAGGGGCAGCTGTTGAAACCTAATTTTTCTCTCATATTTTTCAAATATATATATATATATATATATACTTTCAAAATAGTACATATGCATCATTATTTGATTTACAAGCATTTACAAGTATTTTCATAATTTTCCATAATATTTAAAGGCTTTAAATCAATGTATTTCCGCATTTCTATTATATAAATACCCATTAGTTACCTAAAAAATAATTTTTATGATGCTTTTATCATCTAAACTCGTCATTTACACCCATATTAGGTTTTAAATATTTTTAGTACATTTGTTATAATTACATTTGTATTTTAAAGGCTAGAATTGCACATTTTTGCAATAATAGCCTATATGTACTTATAATTACTTTATTTATACAACAATAACCTTTTTATATTTTTATAATGTTGAATATTTGTTTTCAATCATTTTTATGCAGAAATGATATTTCTATTATTTATCTATTATTTGTACAAATTATTTTATTGGTTAAATTTTGTTATTTAAAATCTGGTCGCAATTTTAATTGATTTCGGACCTAATACTACCCAAACCAACCCAATTCATCCAATCCCAATACTCCTAACCCAATTACCCTTACCCATTCATTAAAGCCTGATCCCAGTCCGTTTAAATCTCGGCCGTTGATCAAAGATGATCAACCGCCAACAAATAACCACCCTCTTTCCTTATATCTCCTTCCTCTCTACCCTAACCCTCATTTCCATAAACCCGCCACCCTTATTTCCCCTCTACTGATGAACCCTAATTCTGCCGCCTCACCCAAATCCCCCCAAATCCCGTTCCTAATGGGATTCTTTCCCTATTCCCTTGCCATTTCGGTGTTTGTCCCTTATTTGGTGCTACGTAACGGAGTGACTTAGGTACTTGCCTAAACATGGCAAGTACCCCGCTTTGATTCTGTCCAAATCTATGTTTGTCTCTTGAATCTGGACAACCTTGAGTCCAAGCACATTATTTTGTAACGATTCCCTCATATCTCGTTGATTCGCACTAAACCCTAAAGGTTAGGGTTCCAGATTTTTCTTTGATTCGAACCAAACCTGGTTCAAACTTTGATTTCTATCATTTTCCATCTATATTCATTCTATTACTTGTGAATCTACATATTTTTGTCGATTCCCTTCACTTACCTAATTTAGGGTTTCAAACCCTTTTACTTGAACCAAATCTGGTTCGATTCTATGTTTTCTTTTGAATAATTTCTTACCTATGTTTATTTTTATGTTAATATGTGATTCTTTGCCTTATTTTCTGCCGATTTTGTGGTTTACCTTCAATTAGGGTTTCAGACCCTTTTTTACTTGAACCAAATCTAGTTCGATTCTATGCTTCTTTTTAACAATTTCCTGTCTATGTTCATTATATACATTGTGTGATTCTTTGCCTTATTTTTCTGCTGATTTTGTGTATTGTTACCTAAAATTTAGGGTTCAATTTTACTGATTTAAGTACTTGCCTTTAGTATTAAAATTAGCTATTTCTATGCTCTAATCTCTGCACTATTTAAAGCCCTCCCCACTCCCCTTTGAAGGGGGAGGAAAAACAAAAGTTCGAAAGATCCTTTCACTACTATAAACAAAAGTATTATACTCCTATTCTCTTGAGTAATTTTACTCTGTGCTCTGATTCCTGGCTGGCTGAAAGCCAAGGCCAGAAATCTCCAAGTTCTGCTTCCGTTTGGTGATACTTGCTACATTGTTGGATTCTTTTCTTCCCTGTTTCATCTTAACCGGTGAGTTATTGAATGCCCTTCCATTTCATTATGATTACTTGCTCAATGTGTTACTGCAATTAGACCATGTTGTCCTAAATGCTATTACTTGTAGTTGAGACATGTTTGAACTTAGTTTAAGCTAAGTAATGAAATCTGCCTAATTCTGTGTTATTGAGGACTATATTTTAGAGTTAAACATGTTTTCATACCTCTTTAGCCATGTATAGATGTGTGCCTTAACAGATTTATAATGTTTGTTTGTTGAACTTTTTACGACCTGTTTAGTTCTGTTCTTACTATGTTATGATACCTCTACTAGATTGTCTTAATCAGTTCCTACTGCTAATCAATGTGTATTCTTTCTATGATTTAGCCTGATCTGAAGTCTCTGTTATCACTGTGAACATGTTTATGAACTGGCCTTATTAGCATGTGACTTTGTTAATTCTTAAAAAACTTAACTAAGTCTGCCTAAGTTCAAGCATGTCTACCATTTGTTTGTATATGCGCAATATGTGCCTCTGTCCTAAAATGGATTCCCTAATTCATTCTACTCCCCTGATCCTTCCGAATTCCTACTCCTAGCTTGCTGAAAGTTAAAGCTATTTAGGTTCTGTCCTCAGACCTCCCTAGTGTGAGCGCTGCTTAGGGTTTATGTGAGACCCTTGTGAACTCTGACACACTAGGACCTGGTTCCTAGTCTTTCTTTGAACTATTTCTGATCAATCTCTCTAGTGTGAGCACTGCCATGGGTTCCTGAAGCCCTTGGGAACTCTGACACGCAAGAGATTTGGGTTCTGTATGCTTATCCTTGAAATATGGGTGAATCATTCACTACTGGTTATTGTGTATCTATGAACATGGGCTTTTGGAACTACTGTGAGTTGAAGGCCTGGCCTGTCCAGGTGTATTTGGGCCTGCTGTAGGCTCCCTATAGTTTTACTTACCTTGTAATTCATTCATTAAATTCTGCTCTGTAATAATTATTTGTAATAACAATTCTGGGGTATTAGTAAAAATGGGAAAGGGTTTTTATTTTATACTTGCTATAAAGTGGGGGTAG
Source organism: Nicotiana otophora (assembly GCA_000715115.1). Lineage (NCBI taxonomy): Eukaryota > Viridiplantae > Streptophyta > Magnoliopsida > Solanales > Solanaceae > Nicotiana > Nicotiana otophora. The sequence goes on from AWOL01S0000690.1 coordinate 7,810, forward strand.
AAATCCTGCCTATAGGGCTAATGTTGTGATGTTGGATGTTATATGTTAGAAATCATGCTTCTAAGTGTCTTATTGTGTTCAGTTATTGTGTGTTAGCAACCATGTCCATAGGCTCAATGTTTGGCTCAATTATGTTCCGTTACAAACCATGCCTATAGAAATGGTATAGTCCGATATGTGTGTGAATTCNGTTACAAACCATGCCTATAGAAATGGTATAGTCCGATGTGTGTGTGAATTCCTACTTGCATACTGTTTCGTTCAGATTATAGAAATCATGTCTGTAAGATTCAAAAACAGTTCAAATTGTAGAAATCATGTCTATAGGATTCAAAACTGCTCAGATTATAGAAATCATGCCTATAGGATTCAAACTGGACCAAGTTATAGAATGCACGCCTGAATATGTCTAATTGTTGTTTATGCCCATTTTCTGTGATGTTACCTTCATTAGAAAACATGCCTATAGGATTAAAATAAATAATTCTAGGTTTGTTTCTGTGACCTGCCACTATTTACTATCGCACGAACCACCTAGATACCATGCTGGTAGGCTTAATTGTATCATGCTAAAATCAGTAGGCAAACTTTGTAGGTCCTAATAATCGCATTAAGAAATTGACTTTGTATACGACTGTCTGCTCATTCTTCAATATCACATAGATATCCTGCCTATAGGATTTTGCAATTAATAAAACCTGTTAATGCTAATCAGTTTTGCGTGCATTTGATGTCTAAATGCGGAGGGTAACTTGAGCCCATACTTGTTTCTACTTGAAAGTCCTAACTATTTTTTGTATGTCACCTAGTTTTCTCCTTTTGAGCAACCTAAGTTAAGGTCTAGAACTACCCTGAAATGTAGGTCTAAATGCCTCCTGGACCATAGGCATGAGACGGGTAGTGCACACATAGGGTACGACTTAAAATCAAATATAGCGCTTTAGGTAAACAACTTAAAGAAAGTAATCGGGTAGCAGGAGCTGATATTCTGTGCCCGCTGAAGAATATGAGTAACACCCCGTCTTGAGGTAGTTGCGAAGTATTATTTATGTTGCACGGGGTGATCCTTTAGGGTAAAAAACTTAGGACACCCCACTCCTGTTAAAATAGTTCTTTCTTTGTCCAAATTGTTTCTTTTCTCTTAGACTAGTTCACATGATTTGAGTTCGGTCGGGACCCACTATTGTGGACCTCGAGGAGTGCCTAACACCTTCTCCTCGAGGTAATTTGAGCCCTTACCCGATCTTTGGTGACGCAAACTAGTAAACCCGAGTCATTTGAAAATAGGTGCCCTAACGCACCTTAGTCCGTTAGGTGGCGACTCTCACTTTTAATAACCCTTCCTTTTAAAAGAGTTGTCAATGTCGAAACCCGATTTTGCGAGAAAGAGGGGCGCGACAGTTAGGGATTGCATGTCATATTTTCTTTCCTCATTTAGGTTTAGTTGATTGTTTTTCTTGTTTGTCCTTCTTAATCTGTCACTACGCAAACCCCTTCCCTATTTCCCATAAAAGAGGAACGACTACTACTACGACTACTGTTACTACTACTATTCTCCTACTCTCACTCATTCTATATTATTCTGAGACTTTGATTTTTTGTCGGCTGAAAGCCAAGGCCACCAGATTCTATTCATTAGCCTCCTCTAGTGCAAGCACTACTCGGAGCCCACTTTGAGACTCTTGTGAACTCTGAAGCACTAGGGATTTGGGGTTTCGTCCTTATCCAATAATCGCATCTCTTCCTGAGATTTTGAGTTCCCTATTTTTGTTTACCTTGTTCGCAATGAGTTAGCACTTTCTACTATTGTAATTTTACTTCCCTCTGATTGTGTTTATGTTATGTGCATTAGCATTACTGGGATTCCTTTGAGTTTAGTGTTATGCCACTTCGTCTACAAGCCTTTTTATTTTAATGCCATCCTGTAGTTTTAATTTTGTTCTAGTCTTGATTTTTGCATAGTTAGATAAGTTGATTCATCACGTTGTTGATGTTTATTTCATCTTGTTCAGATTTCTTGGAAACCATGTCATTGCTCAGAGTTTTGTTCTTCATGTTTAATCCCTTGTGCGTCACCTATTGTTTCTCTGCAAATCATAAGATGACATTGTCTAAATGGTTAGCCTAATGTACTCTTCCTTGACATTACAATCCATAATGCATTACCATTGTATATATCCAACGTGATTGATTGCTCATCTTCATGTTTAAGTGTAATTGGTTACTTAAAGACTGTTGCTTATCATGAATCCATGACTTAGAATCTCCTATGGAACTAATGCATGCCCAGAACTTATTCGAATGTGTCTTTGCTGAGTCTTTCATGTATACCGGTTATTTCCCTGGAATCAACTTGTGACTATATAAATTCTATATGTGAATACTGTTACAATGCCTAGGCAGACTTGTTTCTTTATTGTGTGCTCACTGAACGCTTAAGACTCCTAGGGTGAATTCCAATATATGTCTAGTCTACTTCTCTTTATGTCGACTAAAATAAGTCTCAGCCCTCTTCATGTGATGCCTACTTTCCTTATTTACTTGAAAGTCAGCTTCTTCTCATCTTCCATGGATGTTTTCCTGGTTGATTTAAAACTTTTGTGTGGTGATTGGTATTTGCCTGAACATTTCACATGTTAAGTTGTAACGACACGATCGGTCATTTTGAGTGTTGTAGCCTCGTTCCTCCATTTACTGCTTATTCTATGCTCAATTGTCATTATGTGACTTATCGGTGTAGTTGGGTTGGTTCCGGGGATGTTTCGAAATGAATTGAGACACTTAGTCTCAAGGTTGGAAGCTTAAGTTGAAAAGGTTGACCGGATATTGACTTATGTGTAAAGGACTCAGAAATGAAGTTTTGATGGTTCCAATAGCTCCGTATGGTGATTTTTGGTTTAGGAGTGTGTTCGGATAGTGATTTGGAGGTCCATAGTTGAGTTTGGCTAGAAATGGCGAAAGTTGGAAAATTATAAGTTTGGAAATTGAGAAGTTTGACTGAGAGTTGACTTTGTGGTTACCATGCTCGGAGTTTGGTTTTTGGATTTGGAATAGGTCTGTTGTGTTATTTACGACTTATGTGCAAAATTTGAGGTCAATATGACGTGATTTGATAGGTTTTGGTTAGGCTTGAATTGAGGTGCAATTCGTATTTTTAATGTTGTTTGATGTGATTTGAGTCCTCGACTAAGTTTGTATCATGTTTTACGACTTGTTGGTATGTTTGGTTAAGGTCACGGGGGTCTTGAGTAGAGTTTGGATGGTTCACGAATCGATGTTTGGACTTGAGGGAATGCTGCAGTTCCAGTTCTGGTGTGANTTAGGTTTTGGCATCGATTGTAGAAGTTTTAATTTCTTAGTTTTTGATAGGCTTGAATTGAGGTGCGATTTGTATTTTTGATGTTGTTTGATGTTATTTGAGTCCTTGACTATGTTTGTATCATATTTTACGACCTGTTGGTATGTTTGGTTGAGGTCCCGGGGGCCTTGAGTGGAGTTCGGATGGTTAACGAATTGATGTTTGGACTTGAGGGAATGCTGGAGTTCCAATTCTGGTGCGATCCCACCTGCGATAGAATTTGACGTAAGTTTGTGACTGCAGAAGCGACATCATGAATGTAGAAGCGACCTGGAAGGAAGCTGGGTAGCGATCACAGGTGCGATGATTTGGTCCGCACCTGTGAGATCGCAGATGCAGAAATAGGTCGCAGATGCGAAAGGGGCACATGGAAACAGTCTCCACAGAAGCGGACGAGACCTCGCAGAAGCACACCCATAGATGCGGGGAACTGGCCGTAGGTGCGCATGGTCAGGTGTTGAGTGGGTATCATAGAAGCGAAGTGTTTGTCGTGCATGCGGGACCACAGCTGTGGTTAAATGGTCCGTAGAAGCGATGACCTCTAGACAGAATATTAATTTGAGGGTTTCGTGATTTTTAATCATTTTGGACTTTGCAAGCTCAGACTAAGGCAAGTTTTGAGAGGGATTTCAAGGGGTTTCTTGAGGTACGTCACTTGTGATCATCTTTATCAATTAATATTGTTTCCCTGTTGAATTTCTCACATAGTTTGTGTGTTTTTGAGGTGAAATTTTTGGAGTTTTAGGCTAGGGATTGGAGAGATTTAAATTTGGAGATTTGAGTGACTCGTGATTGAATGAGTGTTTGGATTTTGTAACTTTTATCGGATTCAGATACATGGGCCCGGGGGTTGACTTTTGAGTTGACTTTTGATTAACAACTTAACATTTTCATATGGATTTATTCCTATAGCTTAAGTTGATTGTATTGAATTGTTTTTTGGCTAGATTCGAGGCATTCAGAGGCCGATTCCCTAGGCAAGGGCTTGTTGGAGTAGAGATTTGCACGGTTTGAGGTAAGTAACACTTCTAAACTTGGTTTTGAGGGTATGAAACCCTGAATTACGTGATATGTGGTTGATGTTGAGGTGACCCACATACTAGGTGACGTCCATGTGGGCAAGCACCGTATGAATTGTGACTCAGTCAATTCAGTGGAACTGTATAGTTGATTAACCTTGTTGTTATCCGTATATTCTCCATGTGTTAGAGAAATTGGATTCATGTAAGAAACCATGCTTAGACTATATGCTGGTATTGTTGGGACCCTCAGAGGTCGTATTGGTGTTAAATTACTTGCTTAATTTTCAATCATGTACTCAGTCACATCTATCATCTGCATATCATGTCTCAGTCTCTGTTGCCATTTATTGATACTTAATATCATCATTGTTTGGGCTGATTTTCATGACATTGTGAGCCCGAGAGAATGGAGAGATTGGTGACTCAGTAAGGCCGAGGGCCTGATTGTAAGGATATTTATTGGATCGGGCTGCACATCGTAGTAGGCTTTACTGATTCATGCCATGATTGTCTTATTTTGCACACCCACAGTGAGCGCATGTACCTACTTAGTGCGAGTGCGAGTGCCGAGAGTGAGTGCCAAACGATTGGGACGATTGAGTGATTGTGATGATGGAGTGACTGTGAGGAACGAGTAACTGTGAGGATGGATTTCATGGGAGGATTGAGTGATTGATACCTCTGCGAGTATGCATAAGATTTCATCACTATTTTTTGTATTTCTGTTGGCATACATAACTGACATGTAGATATCGAGACGAATTATTTCTCATTTCTATTAGACTTGACATATCTTACTTGTTTGAGCTATACCTATTAAACATGAAAGCATGTCTACATTTCTGTACTGTATTTTTGTAATTGGTCTGTACCTGTGAGGCTCGTCACTGCTTTCAGCCAAAAGGCTAGACTTGTTACTTATTGAGTTGGTTGTACTCACGCTACACCCTGCACTTTGTGTGTAGATCCAGGTCCTCATGGGTACGGTGGTGGGTGACTTGGAGCTATCATTCAGTTCGGAGATCCTCGAGGTAGCTGCTTTGGTGTCCGTAGTCATTTACTATCCTCCTTTATCATATAGTTTTATTTGTACAATTCTACTATCTTAGACAGTGTTTTTTTTAGACTTTGTTACTGTATAGATGCTCATGTACTTAGTGCCACCCGGGTTTTGG
>AWOL01S0000690.1:15757-59167 GCA_000715115.1 Nicotiana otophora
AAAGCATGTCTACATTTCTGTACTGTATTTTTGTAATTGGTCTGTACCTGTGAGGCTCGTCACTGCTTTCATCCAAAAGGCTAGACTTGTTACTTATTGAGTTGGTTGTACTCACGCTACACCCTGCACTTTGTGTGTAGATCCAGGTCCTCATGGGTACGGTGGTGGGTGACTTGGAGCTATCATTCAGTTCGGAGATCCTCGAGGTAGCTGCTTTGGTGTCCGAAGTCCTTTACTATCCTCCTTTATCATATAGTTTTATTTGTACAATTCTACTATCTTAGACAGTGATTTTTTCAGACTTTGTTACTGTATAGATGCTCATGTACTTAGTGTCACTGGGGTTTTGGGAAAATATATATTGAGCTGTGATGTTTTCATTCTGTTTTATGAGACTTTTACTTACTTAAGCCTATTTCGGTATATGTTAAATTTCACGATGTTGGTATGTGTGATTTGTCAGCTTGCTTAGTATCATGATAGGGTCCATCACGACACATGGGATTTTGGGTCATGACAAGTTGGTATCAGAGCCTATGTTACATAGGTCTCATGAGTCATGAGCATGTTTAGTAGAGTCCTGCGGATCGGTATGAAGATGTCTGTACTTATGTTCGAGAGGCTGGCGAATCCTTAGGAAAACTTCACATTCTTGTATTCTTGTCATGCAAGATTGTTGATTCCGGGAACTAAAGTTTTGTTATTCTATTCTCTCACAGATGGTGAGGACACTTGCTACCGGATCAGGCAGACGGCCACCACTACCACTAGCTAGGGCCACGAAAGGCCTTGTCCACGGTAGAGGCTGAGGTACAACTGAAACAGAAGCTAGAGCAGCACCTGTAGACCCACTAGTTGCTCCTGCTCAGGAGCAGGTTCCAGATGTGGTTGAGCCGGTGGGACAAACTGGTTCCTATTGTGATTCTAGGCCTTCAGGAGGCTTTGGCTCAGATATTGACATGTTGGCACTACCCTTGCTTAGGCAGTTTTTGTTCATGCCACACTAGCAACTTCGCATGCCTGGGGAGGTACCGGGACTTTAGACACCAGGGGTACTACCAGCCCACCCGGTTGGAGTTGCTCGGCCCAATTTACTACTATGCACACTTAGACAACATGCCTATAGGATGAAATAACACATTCTTCGCTAATCTAAAACATTTCTATAAGGCTTCAACTAATCAACCAATCAGTCGCTTCTATTGCTTTTATTGCACTACCAACCCAGATATCATGAATGTAGGATCTTAAACAATTAATTGACAACTTTTGCTGCTTCGTTTTTACTACCGCACTTAGATGACATGCCTATATCGATGAGTTATTATAAAATCAGATTCGATTGTCATTCATTAGAAATCCTTCCTATAGGATAATGTCGCCCTCCTAAGAAGCATGTTTATAAAATCAGCGCTATTAATTCTGAGCTTTCAAACAGCTGCACCACCTCATTGTACAAACAATTATAGATCATGCCAATAGGACCTGCAACACATTTAATCTGCCAATGCATTACTCTAAAGTTTCAATGTTGCCTGTACAATACTGGAAATCAGAATCACATAGAGACCATGTTTATAGGACTTAATAAATTTAACGTGTTGTAATTTGAAACTGTCTGCCTGCGTGCAATTTGATGCTTACACGTGGAAGCCAACTCGAGTCATTTATTGACTTTATGTAAAGGTCCTGTATGTTTTGAATGCGCTCCTAGTTTTATCATTTTGGCAAATTTGTCGAGCGCAAAACACACACTTAAATATGCTCGCTAGTCGAATATAGTATAATATAATATCGTTTACCCAGGGATTGAATTTAAACAGCGTTCTAGTAATTTCTAGCTTGATTTCTATCCAAGATGATCATCGATTTAGATTTATATGATTAAGAACTAAAATTAACTAAGAATCTAAAGCTATTGACTAGTGACAATCGTTACAATGAGTAAGCAAAGAATGTTATCAGTGGTAGAAGATATGGTTTTGATAGGAAAGGTGCAAGATAATTGTTTGGGATTTAACTCTGGATAATTCTCTTCTAATATTCAACTGAGTCTCTCAAATTCACTGGATTATTAGTTCAAACGTTCATCAGAAACTCCTCTCTCAATTAAGTCTTAACCTCACAAGATGAACAAATTTCAGCACACGAAGATATGCAAGAATGCATAATGGACTGGTCTTTAGGAAAAACTTCATCTGATTATTCTCCTAACTAGGTTTAATAAATAGTTCAACTAGCCTTTTTCGATGAATACGAAGAATTACTGAACTCAACCAACAATATAATGTAATGATATCACAAGTTATGCCTCTCTTGATTATGAACAAGTTAATATAGATGCAACGATTAAATCATCAAAAAATGCTTCAATACATAAAACTAGAGTTATAATCCACAAACAAATATCAATACACCAAATCCATCAAACCCTAAAGGTAACTACTCCATATATATGGAGCAATTCATCACAAATATGTTTAAGTATAGGAAAATATAAAATTATCCAAACTCGGGTCTTGAGTGAGGATTGAATGATGAAATCCATGTGCTTTTCTTTCTCCAACTCCTCCTTAGCCTCCTTAGGTCTAAATTATGTCAAAAGTCCAAAATAATGTTTTTCCGTGTATTTATGTCAAGTAGGGTTAGGCCTAGATGAAATCACCTTTTCCTAGCCGAAACAGGACACTTACTCTGCAAACAATACACAGGCGAGCCTGTAATGACCCAACCGGTCATTTTGAGCATTGGTACTTCGTTTGATAGTTTACGGGCATGTGTAGCTCCGTATGATGCATTATGACTCTAATGAATCATCGGTTTTGATTTTTAGGTTATTTGGAATTGAATTGGAAGAATGGATTTCATTGCTGAAGTTTTAAATTGGGAGAGTTAACCAAGTTTGACTTTTTGTGAATTTGAACCCGGAACGGAGTTCTGATTATTCCAATAGCTTTGTATGGTGATTTTGGACTTAGGATCATGTCCAAAAAATTATTTGGAGGTCCGTAGTTGAATTAGGCTTGAAATGAGGAAAGTTGAATTTTTGGGAAGTTTGACAGCAGTGTTGACTTTTTGATATAGGGGTCGAAATCCGATTCTGGAAATTCGAATATCTCTGTTATGTCATTTCGGATTGATTTTCTATGTTTCAGCATGAGTTATTGAATTTGAAAGTTCAAAGTTCATAGATTTTGATTTGAGGTGTGATTCGTCGTTTTAATGTTGTTATGTGTGTTTTGAGGCCTTGAGTAGGTCCGTATTGTGTTATGGAACTTTTTGGCATGTTGGGATGGTGTCCGGAGGGGCTCGGGTGAGTTTCGGACGAGGATCGGATCATTTTATTTCATTTTTGTATTTTTGCTAAGCTGCTGGTTCTGGTGTGATCGTACATGCGGCTGGTTTGCGCAGGTGCGATGGTTGCAAAAGCAACAATGCAATCACAGAAGCGGGATGAGAGCTGGACGAGGAGGCCCACAAGAGGGGAGAAAAGGGCGCAGGTGCATATGCGCAGGTGCGTTGAGTGGAAGCGCAAGTGCGAGTGTCTTCGTAGATGCAAAGTTTAATACCGCAGGTGCAGGGGTTGCTGGGCAAGGCTATTTTTAGCAGGAGCAAAGTTTTTCCGCAAACATGGTGGTCACAGATGCTACGAATTGTCCGCAAATGTGGAATCGCTGGGCAGAAGCTATATTATCGAGGGTTTTTTGTTCTTTCTTCATTTTGGGAGCTACGGAGCTCGGATTGAGGGGCTTCTTGAAGCAATTTTCATCTTGTTGACTGGGGTAAGTGTCCTCTACTCATTGTTTACTTTATATCACGAATATACCTTCATTTGTGGTAATTGGATTGTGAAGTTTAAAGAGGAAATTGGGGGTTTTGGCCTAAAGTTTCATAATATAAATTTTTGAGTTTTGAACATCGAATTGGAGTCGGATTTGAGTTTAACTATCATGGTTGGACTCATAATTGAATGGGTTATTGGATTTTGCAAATTTTGTCAGGTTCCGAGCTACGAGCCCAAGTTGGGCTTTTGGCCAATTTTGGTATTTTAATTAAAGATTTGATCTTTTTCGATCGGGATTGGTTCCTTTAGCATTGTTTGATGTATTTGAGTTGTTTTTGGTTAGTTTCAAGCCGTTCAGTGGTCGGAATGCTTTGGATGGCATCTTTGGAGCATCGCTTGGTTTTCTCGGCATTGGTATTGGCTTGTTAGAGGTAGCTAACTCTTCTAATCTTGGAGCTGAAGGTATGAACCCTAAATATACGTGTTATGTATTTGGTTTTGAGGTGACGTAGATGCTAGGTGACGGGCGTGTGGGTGTGCACTATATGAACTGTGATTGTTTTTATTTTTGTGGTACTATGTAGTTACCTGAACTTGTCTGAAATCGTGAAATCTCTATGTACTAAAGTTATCGAGCTGTGAATATGTTAGAAGCCATGTCTAGGCTACATGGCTATCCTATTGGGACCCACTGAGGTCATTTCTATCGTTGAGCAATCTGCTTTCATTTCATTACATCTTCGGTCATACGCATTCATCTGCATATCATATCTCAGTCTCTATTATTATTTATTGATGCATCATATCATTGTTTTCGGGCTAGTATCATGACATTGTGAGCCCGAGAGACTAGAGAGATTGATGACTGCGTGAGGCCGAGGGCCTGATTTTGAGGATTATTATAGGATCGGGATGCATGCCGCACCGGGTCAGATTAGCTTACTATAGCACGTGAGTTGACCGTGGAGCACATGAGTTGTCCGTGCGATTTCAGATATTGATATTATGGCACGAGAGTTGTCCGTGCGGATTATAGAGCTTGGGATGGAGGTGCCACGCCGGAGTCTGCACACCCCCAATGAACGCAGGTAACTACTGAGTGCAAGTGCCGAGTGATTGGGAGGACCGAGTGAATTAGTACTCTAAGAGTATGCATATGGTTTTTATCACTGATTTGTATCACATTTGGCATGCACACTTGACGTACAAGAATATAGATGCATTTTTCCTCATGATGTATAGTATCACGTCATTTATGACTTCTCATATATTTTGATATATGGGCATAGAGAGACATCTTACACTTGCTATATGAAAAGAAAAAATGAAACATCTTATTGATTGTTGATAAGATGATTTTGGGAAAAATAACAGTTTTCAAACTTACTCGTATTTTGGCATTTTGGGTAAAAGATTTGGGTTTTCACTGAGATACTTGAAAAGCAATGCCTATTTTTCTGGAAGTGTGAATGAACTGAGCATTGTTATTTCTGAGATACCTCTTTGTTACTTGTACTATGCTGCTATGAACTGTTGTGGAATACTGGTGTTGGACCCGAGCTTTGGGTTAGCTTGTCACTACTTTAAACCTAAGGTTAGGTTTGTTACTTATTGAGTACATGGGGTCGGTTGTACTCATACTACACTTCTGCACCTTGCGTCCAGATGTTGGCTGTTAATGTTGCTGTGTTCGATGGGAGCTGGATTTGAAGATGTACCTTCTTCCTCGTTGTAGCTGTCTTTTGTTCATGGTAGCCTTAGATCTATAAAACTCTATTAATGTATTCTTCAAACAAATGATGTATTTACTTCATTTCAGCTTTGTAAACTCTATTCTTAGAAGCTCATGATTTGTACTACCAGCCTTGGGGAATGTATAAGATTCAAATATTTTATTAGTTAATCGCTTTATTAATTATTATTTGAATTGGTTAGTGATTAATTGGCTTACCTAACGGGTTGGGTTAGGTACCATCACGACTAGTCAGATTTTGGGTCGTGACAAGGTGGAATCAGAGTTCTAGGTTCATAGGTTCTACAAGTCATGAGCAAGTGTCTAGTAGAGTCTTGAGGATCAGTATGATGACGTCCACACCTATCTTCAAGAGTCTACAGGACATTTAGGATATACTTCCCATCTTTCTTTCTTTATCATGCGGCATTTATTCAGCTTGAAGCATAACTCTTTAAATTCCTTTCACGCTTTCGTATGTGCATATGAGCGTTCGATATCGGCTGTGCGTCCACGGCTTGTGATTCCTATGTTGAGGTGTGTGATGTGATTTTGGCGTGCTGATGATGGGCCAGTCTGGAGGACTTGAGGCCGGGCTTTGACGGTAGCTTGAGCACGGAGATTTCGATGGTGTGAGCTCGTGCTTTTGGGACTTATATGTCTGGTGGTATCCCTTTTAGTGAAATTTGTAATTGGATGACTAAGTGGTGAGAATGATATGACTGTGAGATGTGTTAAGATTTTTCGAATGTGACGAGAAGAGTTTACTTAAGATGTAGCAAGGACCATTGGGTGTTTAATTTCTGTCTTCATTTGTCGTATGACCTCGAGTTATGGGTGGGTTGAAGGACCTCTCATGTTGTTTAGTTGTGGATTGAAGTAGATTTTCATGTCGTGTTATGAGTTTGGACTCAGAAAGATTATGTGATTTCATAGTACTTGTAACTGTGAATGGGTATAACAAGATACCAATTTACGTTTAAGTAGGTGGGTTGTCCCCTGTGGAGTAATATACACAAGTGTGTTCCTTATAATGTGAATCGGGAGTTTCTTTTCTGCCAGCGGGGCGTATGTGATGAGATTTGAATTGAATCTGCTTGAGAAAGTTGACTTGAGTGTTCAGAGAATGAATGCGAGCTTAGCGGACGATTGAGGTATTTTATGGTTGGTGTTGCATGAGCTTAAGAATAATTTTTGTTGAAATGACTATGGTATTATAACAATAATAGAGTATGGTAATTGGGAGTTATCGAGTGTTTTAATTTATAGCTTTGAGCCAAGTGGGGGAGTCTGCTATTGGCAATTCAATTCTTGGCTATGTGTCAAATGTTTGTTTGGTCTGAGGTATACTTGGGAATCAGTGATGACTTGCAGAGGTGGAGTTCGAGAATGACTCGAGTAAGGAACTTTCTGGATACAAATTATGGCACTTCAGGAGTATAGGGAAATCATGGGATGAGTGATCTGTTATTTTGAAGGATGTAGTGCGTACAGAGTATGAATTTGATAAGTAGTATTAAGGCAGGGTTACTTCTTTGGGTGTTGTTGTGCTAGTTTGACACGTGTCTTTCAGCCCATTTGGTCAGTGCAACTTAGATTTGAGCAAAGTGGGTGACTCTCGAGAAGGTTCTAATGGATTCCAAAATGTANAAGTATGAATTTGATCGGTGGTATTAAGGTAGGGTTACTTCTTTAGACAAGGTGGGTTGCTCTGATGGTAAGCACCCTCCACTTCCAACCAAGAGGTTGTGAGTTCGAGTCACCCCAAGAGCAAGGTGGGGAGTTCTTGGAGGGAAGGATGCCGAGGGTCATTTGGAAACAGCCTCTCTACCCCAGGGTAGGGGTAAGGTCTGCGTACACACTACCCTCCCCAGACCCCACTAGTGGGATTATACTGGGTTGTTGTTGTTGTTACTTCTTTGGGTGTTGTTGTGCTAGTTTGACACATGTCTTTCAGCCCATTTGGTCAGTGCAACTTAGATTTGAGCAAAGTGGGTGACTCTCGAGAAGGTTCTAATGGATTCCAAAATGTATAAGTGGCAATTGGAAATTTTTCGGATTCGTATATCGCTAGAATCGGTTATTTACATTGGATAGTGTCGGGACTTGCGGTAATTCTGTATGACTATGGATTCTACATGCTGCATCCTGGAACGCTGAATAGAAGAAAAACCATAGATTTTTGAAATATATCATAGTCCGAGTGGTTGAAATACTATGTGATGCTTCATCAATCAATGATATATATTTTGAAGAATGGGAGCCAGACATGATAGAATTTGAGGAATCCGAGCGTGCTTGGGTAGCCTTCCTCATAGCCAAGGGAACTCTATCTTGGATTGCTCCATGCCAGAAGATTCACAAGAGGGATATTACCCAAGAATGCCGGTGTTGGATCAGTTTGGTCTGTTCTCGTATAATTCCCTCGAGAAATTAAACCGACATAAGTATCGAGAAGGCAAGCCTCATTGCTTGCATCATGTTCAGTATCAAGGTTGATGTGGGAGAGCTTATATTCTGTGAGATTGGGATCCGGGCAAACCAGAAAGAAACCTCGCTCTCCTTCCCATGCTTAATCCATTCGTTGTATAAAGCTAGGGAAGTTCCTCTTTTCCCCAAACATGACCGCATAGAAAATGTTGTTCAAGACATTGACATCACTTAGATCAATGATGTTGTGGATAAAGTGGTTGAAGATCCACCAGAGCCTTCACTCACTCCTACTCTAGCCTCAATAGCACCTGCTGCCTCATCAGTGCCAAACACTTCTTCTGCACTAGCCACCTCCACATCCACTCCCTGACCAGCCTCTGCGACACCACATGTCTCACTACCTGCACTTTCCAAGCTTTGTCAACTGGCACAACATGCAAATGCCAAAGTAGACAAATTGTCGAAAGAAATTCCATCTCTCATCTGCCAAGCACTGACCCGATTCAAACCTTAGTAAGTGCTCTTCAAAAATAACATGTATCATATAAGGATCAACTCATGCACTTCAAAGTGCGCCTTGAGAGGGTTGCGTGAGGCGAAGCTGGGGACATGCCTCAACTCAAAAAGGATGTAGTTGGGTTCAAGTCAGAGTTGCATCAGATGCAGACACTGGAGTTTGATTTGACCTACCTTCTTCCAGTGGAAGGGAAGCAGAGCACTGGAACCTCCCACATACCAAGCATTGACCTTGATTTCACACACCTCATACTTGTAGCACGTAGCCTCTCTCTGAATGCAAGAGTGTTTTGTTTTTTTTGTTGCAATAAACTAGGCAAGGTGCATAGGGCTAGTTTTTATATATAAATAAAATAAACAAAAATACATAAACTTGTAATGTGTTTCCTAGTGTAGCTACTATAAACTTGAAGATAACATAGCTTCTAGTACCAATATTGAGTAATAGATACCCAATTATGGTACTACATTTTGAAGTAATTAAAAAACTAATATGAAAATAAGTAATACACATGATGAATAAAAATTTTGGCCTGTGGAAGTGGTGTTATCCTCAAACAATTCTCCCTGCCCATTAACGCCGTCTGGGCAGTGTTCCTTGCTAGGAGTAAGTAATTTAGTATATTGCATTATCCAGATTTGTGTTAATGACCTCGAGATGGAACAATCATTATTTCCTTCGTGTTGTAAATTGTACCAGCTAAAGCACCTTGTGATCCACTGCAACTATCCGTGACAAAGCAATGCCAAAAATTCAGCTGCACTGTCCGGTACTGCATCAATGCACTATATGTGAGTTGGTCGATATGGCACAAAAACTGCGCCATTGTGATCCTTGCCATCCTCAATAATCCATTGATATTCTCCAACACCATGCTTGTGCGTATCATTGCGTCACCTTCAAACTCGCATGTCACTACCTGGGAATGATCACATAATACTAATACCACCCATAGAAGTTTAGTATGTTGGTGAGGTATGTTTACCGTAATGATCCCTGCAAAAAAGAAAACGATGTTAGTGAAAAAATAATGCACTTTGATCTCCTTTCTGCAGATTTGATTACAGTATTCCCATTGATTTCCTTTCATCTCTTTGATATCCATTGGAGAAAGTATCTCAGGCATTGATGTTGTTGATGAGGCAGAGGATGCAGTCGAGCTGAAGATATAAGAGGAATGCCTTGGTGATACATTGGCGGCTATTTTTGTAAATTTTGATGGTGAAGACATGGAAGGATACATAGAATCGGTGAATGCATTGGAAGGGCTTGGGTCCTACGCTTATGAACCAAATAAGCTTTCTCTTGACTTAGAGAATAGAGTCATCCCTCCCGCTAAGCCTTCAATTATCGATTCGCCACAACTTGAGCTCAAGCCATTTCCACCACACTTAAGGTATAAATTTCTTGGGTCTAATTAAACTCTACCTGTAATTGTTTTTTCTTTGTGTATTGATGTGCAGGTGGAACACTTGTTGAACACCTTGAGGGAGCATAGACAGGCCATTGTGTGGACTATAGTGGATATGCGATGGATTACCACCGGAATTTGTGAGCAAAAAATACAATTGGAGCAAGAGAGCAAACCTAGCGTGGAGCATCAAAGAAGGTTGAAGCCTTCCATGCAAGAGCTGGTGAAGAAAGAAATCATAAAATGGTTGGATGCGGGTTGTCTACCCCATTGTCGATAGTCCTTGGATGAGTCCGGTGTAATGTGTGCCAATGAAAGGAGGCATGACCGTGAATCAGAATGACAAAATTTAACTCATCCCAATGAGGCCGGTGACCAGATGGAGAGTTTGCATAAACTACTGGAAGGTTAATAGCGCTACTTGTAAAGACTATTTCCCTCTGCCTTTTATTGACCAAATGCTTGATCGGCTAGCGGGAAGGTCATTTTATTGCTTCTTAGATTGTTATTCTGGCTACAACCAAATCAACATCGCCTTAGAGGATCAAGAGAAGACAACATTCACATGGCCGTATGGGACCTTTGCCTTTAGCTGGATGCCATTTGGGCTATGCAATGCCCCCGCTACCTTTCAACAGTGCATGATGTCAATCTTCTCAGGTAAGCTGGAGGATTTCTTAGAGTTTTTTATGGATGACTTTTCTGTAGTTCGTGATTCCTTAGGCAAGTACTCAAAAGATGTGAGGAAGTCAACCTTTTGCTAAATTGGGAAAACTGTCACTTCATGGTGGACGAGGGTATTTTTCTGGGCCACCAAAAGTCCAAGCAAGGCATAGAGGTTGATCGGGAAAAAATCGAGATCATTTCCAAGCTTTCTCGTCCCACTTCGATAAAAGGCGTTCAGAGCTTTTTGGGGCATGCCGGGTTTTATTGGAGATTTATCAAAGACTTCACAAACATTGCAAGTCCCATGTGCAAGCTCCTTGAAAAGGATGCAAAGTTTTATTTTGATGAGATGTGCCTCAAAGTTTTTGAGGAATTGAAAGCAGGCTCCCCACGACACCTATTATTGTCACACCCGATTGGTATCTTCCATTTGAACTCATGTGTGACGCTAGTGGTGTAGTTATTGGAGCGGTACTTGGTCAATGGCATAACAAGATTCTTCACCCTATCTACTATGCAAGCATGACACTCGATGGTGCACAAATGAATTACACTATGGCGGAGCAAGAACTACTTGCTATTATCTATGCTTTTGAAAAGTTCCGGGCCTATTGGTTGTGCTCCAAAGTGATAGTCTACACCGATCATGCTGCTCTCCGCTACCTTATGGTGAAGAAGGATGCTAAACCAAGATTGATTAGGTGGGTTCTTTTGTTACAAGAGTTTGACTTTTAAGTGAAAGACCGAAAAGGAACACAGAATCAAGTTGCGGATCATTTATCTAGGCTTGAAGAGGCAGGGAAACCAAAAGAAAATCTTGAAATTAATGATGCCTTNTACTCAAAAGATGTGAGGAAGTCAACCTTTTGCTAAATTGGGAAAACTGTCACTTCATGGTGGACGAGGGTATTTTTCTGGGCCACCAAAAGTCCAAGCAAGGCATAGAGGTTGATCGGGAAAAAATCGAGATCATTTCCAAGCTTTCTCGTCCCACTTCGATAAAAGGCGTTCAGAGCTTTTTGGGGCATGCCGGGTTTTATTGGAGATTTATCAAAGACTTCACAAACATTGCAAGTCCCATGTGCAAGCTCCTTGAAAAGGATGCAAAGTTTTATTTTGATGAGATGTGCCTCAAAGTTTTTGAGGAATTGAAAGCAGGCTCCCCACGACACCTATTATTGTCACACCCGATTGGTATCTTCCATTTGAACTCATGTGTGACGCTAGTGGTGTAGTTATTGGAGCGGTACTTGGTCAATGGCATAACAAGATTCTTCACCCTATCTACTATGCAAGCATGACACTCGATGGTGCACAAATGAATTACACTATGGCGGAGCAAGAACTACTTGCTATTATCTATGCTTTTGAAAAGTTCCGGGCCTATTGGTTGTGCTCCAAAGTGATAGTCTACACCGATCATGCTGCTCTCCGCTACCTTATGGTGAAGAAGGATGCTAAACCAAGATTGATTCGGTGGGTTCTTTTGTTACAAGAGTTTGACTTTGAAGTCAAAGACCGGAAAGGAACAGAGAATCAAGTTGCAGATCACTTAACTAGGCTTGAAGAGGCAGGGAAACCAAAAGGAAATCTTGAAATTAATGATGCCTTCCCAGATGAACATATATTAGCATTGTCTATCACCTTCACTCCATGGTATTCCGACATTGCTAACTTCTTGTTTAGAGAGTTTATCCACGACAAATTGGATGCTTATCAAAAGAAAAAGTGCTTCTGGAAGTGTAGGCAATACTATTGGGAGGAAGCCTTTCTGTTCTGGATTTGTGCCAACAACATCATTCGGAATTGTGTTCCGCAAGATGAGGTAATTCAAATTCTCAAAGCATGTCATGACTCCCCAGTTGGGGGCCACCACGATGGAAATCGTACTGGAGCAAAAGTTCTTAAATGTGGATATAATTGGCCATCGATCTACCAAGATGCAAACAAATTTGTCAAGTCATATGATCAATGTCAAAGACAAGGGTCAATTTCTAGAAGGCATGAGATGCCTATGAACTTTGTGATGGAGGTCGATATTTTTGATGTGTGGGGGATAGCTTTCATGGGTTCCTTCGTAAGCCCTTACGGCATGACATATATCTTGGTGGCAGTAAATTATGTCTCAAAATGGGTCGAGGTAATTGCCTTGCCAAACAATGAGGCTAAGAGTGTAACCTCCTTCTTATAGAAGAACATATTTACACGGTTTGGAACCCCAAGGGCCATTCTTAGTGATGGTGGTTCTCGCTTTTGCTACAAAGCTTTTGCCGGGTTGCTCAAAAAATACGGAGTTAAGCACAAGGTGACCACCCATTATCATCATTAGTCGAGCTGTCAAGTTGATATTTCTAACCGGGAGATCAAAAACATTATAGCAAAAACTGTTAATGCAAACAGGACCGATAGGTCCTGGAAGCTAGATGACGCATTGCAGGCATATCGCACAACATTTCAGACTCCCATTGGCACCTCACCATACCAGTTGTTTTTTGGTAAGGCGTGGCACTTGCCAGTGGAGCTTAAACACAAAACTATGTGGGCATTGAAAAAGTAAAATCTTGGCTGGGTCGAAGCTGCTATTCTAAGAATGACACAACTCAACGAGATGGAAGAATTCTGTTTTCATGCCTATGAGAATGCAGCCATGTATAATGAAAGAATGAAGTTTGTTCATGACAGGAAGATTTTGAATAGGGAATTCAAATCATGTGACTTGGGCTTACTCTTCAACTCAAGACTCAAGTTCTTTTCGAGAAAACTCAAATCCAAATGGTCAGTCCCGTTCAAAGTTGTGAATGTGTCTTCCTATGGCGCTATTGAATTGGAATCCGAGGACGGGACTTGAACCTTTAAAGTAAATGGCCAAAGGGTCAAGCATTACCTCGGAACCATTGGAGAAAGGCATTTGGTAGAACAATTCACATACAAGGATGGTCCTACAAAAGCCCCCACCATTGATTATCAAAAATGGGCGCAACATCGTTGTGCCGCAAAATTAAATCAAGCACTTCTTGGGCGGCAACCCATGTGTGGTAACACTTTTTAGTTATATTTTAATTTTGGTACGAGTATTTGTTAGGTTTGAGTAGTTTTACATGTGTGTTAGAATGCAAGTGACTCAAAATACAAAGAAATACGATGCAAGGGCAGAGGAAATGGAGGAAAGCAAGTTCAGCGGCAACATATGCGGCCGCATAAAGGATGTGCAGACGGCATAATGGTTGCAGACAAAAGCAGAAAAAAATGCAAACTAGGCCTTAATAAATGCAAGGAAAATTCACTTTCTGTGGTCCGCATAATGATTATGCAACCGCAGAACTGTTCACAAACCTGTTGCGCACCACTTAGTCACTAACCCATCGTATAACACATATGTGGTCGCATAATATGTTATGCGATGCACTACCTCACCCTGAACCTCTCAGGTATTAAGCCCTAAGTCCCTCACTCACTTTCATCGTTCAGTTACACTCCCACACACACAGATACAAATCATAACACAAAATAAAAGACGGAAAAGTCAAAAATCACTGAAAAACACAAAATAAAAAAGGAATTAAAAAGGAAGGGCTTACCTAGCTCGTGATACGGATCAAAATTCTCCATCTTCTGATTTTTGGTATGTCCATTTCTATCCATTCTCTTGCTTAATCAAATTGAAGAGTTCCATGTGCTTTCATTACCCTCCCCCTTTTCCCCAACTCCTTGCTATGGCTATTTATTTGTGAGTTATTGGACTGAAAATCATCGCTGGGGGAAATATTCATGCTGTGGGTAAATAAAAACTTGGTGGTTTGAACTAGAGGGTAGGATTCGAGTAAAGGGGTTGGAAAGTTGTGCCCATTTGCATAATATTTCTTCCTGATGACTAAGTGTGAGCTTGTGCATTTGGGACTGAGTACGAACTTGATGTGTGCGCATTGGCATGAGAACATTCTTTTTGATTAGGAACAATGATGTTTGCGGTCCGCATAACTGGTTTGCGGTCCGCAGAGTCATCACATTTTGCATGATATGTAGTTTTATCAAAGCCCATGTGCGGTTGAATTCGCGACTGCAGAAGCATTTTGCGGACCACACAATGGTCATAGACAGAGGTAGACAAAAGTCTATACCTGAAGAACATAATGCGACTGATCTGCGATCGCATAAGTTGTTCTGCGGCCACTTCTATGAACCGCATAACTTGTTTTGCTTCTAAGGGTTGTATTATGCAAAATGTTCTGCAGCTCACAGAGCTGTTTTTGGATCGCATAACTGGTCGCATAACCATCTTTGTTTTTCATTTCCTTCCTATATGTTACCCATGCCTTATCATGTACTCACTCCTTGTTAATTGACATAAATGACCAAGAAAGCTCTAAAAGTTTATTTGAGCATTCCTACGAGTCTGAAGAGGAGGAGGCATTGAGTGACCTTATGCCACCAGTTGACCTGCATGCTGAAGCACGCCGAAAGAGTGGTGAGGATCTGAGGTTTGGGATCTCTGGTTCTTAGCCTCTGTACAGATATGACCCGGCAAAAAGAAAGATCCTCGAAGAAAAGCAGCTAGGCTTGAACGGGCTAAAAGAACACTATCCCCATGTGCTAGAATACATCAAAAAGAGGGGATATGAGTTCTTCACTCAGGTTCTGGGAGAGTACAACGAGATGCTCGTTTGGGAATTCTGTGCTACATATGCTGCATCCTGGAACACTGAACAGAAGAAAAACCATAGATTCTTGAAATCTATCTTAGTTCGAGTGGTTGAAATACTATGTGATGCTTCATCAATCAGTGATATATATTTTGAAGAATGGGAGCCAGACGTGACAGAATTTGAGGAATCCGAGCGTGCTTGGGTCGACTTCGTCATAGCCAAGGGAACTCCATCCTGGATCGCTCCATGCCAAAAGATTCACAAGAGGGATCTTAACCAAGAATGTCGGTGTTGGATCAGTTTGGTCTGTTCTCGTATAATTCCCTCGAGAAATTAAACCGACATAAGTATCGAGAAGGCAAGCCTCATTGTTTACATCATGTTCAGTATCAAGGTTGATGTGGGATAGCTTATATTCTGTGAGATTGGGATCCGGCAAACCAGAAAGAAACCTCGCTCTCCTTCCCATGCTTAATCAATTCGTTGTATAAAGCTAGGGAAGTTCCTCTTTTCCCCAAACATGACCGTATAGAAAATGTTGTTCAAGACATTGACATCACTTAGATCAATGATGTTGTGGATAAAGTGGTTGAAGATCCACCGGAGCCTTCACTCACTCCTCTTCTAGCCTCAATAGCACCTGCTGCCTCATCAGTGCCAAACACTTCTTCTGCACTAGCCACCTCCACATCCACTCCCTGACCAGCCTCTGCGACACCACATGTCTCACTACCTGCACTTTCCAAGCTTTGTCAACTGGCACAACACGCAAATGCCAAAGTAGACAAATTGACGAAAGAACTTCCATCTCTCATCCGCCAAGCACTGACCCTATTCAAACCTTAGTAAGTGCTCTTCAAAAATAACATGTATCATATAAGGATCAACTCATGCACTTCGAAGTGCGCCTTGAGAGGGTTGAGTGAGGCGAAGCTGGTGACATGCCTCAACTCAAAAAGGATGTAGTTGGGTTCAAGTCAGAGTTGCATAAGATGCAGACACTAGATTTTGATTTGACCTACCTTCTTCCAGTGGAAGGGAAGTAGAGCATTGGAACCTCCCACATACCAAGCATTGACCTTGACTTCACAAACCTCATACTTGTAGCACGTAGCCTCTCTCTAAGTGCAAGAGTGTTTGGTTTTTTTTTTGTTGCAATCAACTAGGCAAGGTGCATAGGGCTAGTTTTTATATATAAATAAAATAAACAAAAATACATAAACTTGTAATGTCTTTCCTAGTGTAGTTACTATAAACTTGAAGATAACATAGCTTCTAGTACCAATATTGAGTAATAGATACCCAATTATGGTAGTACATTTTGAAGTAATTAAAAAACTAATATGAAAATAAGTAATACACATGATGAATAAAGATTTTGGCCTGTGGAAGTGGTGTTATCCTCAAACAATTCCCCTGCCCATTAACGCCGTCTGGGAAGTGTTCCTTGCTTGGAGTAAGTAATTTTGTATCTTGCATTATCCATATTTGTGTTGATGACCTCGAGATGGAATGATTATTATTTCCTTCGTGCTGTAAATTGTACCAGCTAAAGCACCTTGTGATCCACTGCAACTATCCGTGACAAAGCAATGCCAAAAATTCAGCTGCACTATCCGATACTGCATCAATGCACTATATGTGAGTTGGTCGATATGGCACAAAAACTGCGCCATTGTGATCCTTGCCATCCTCAATAATCCATTGATATTCTCCAACTCCATGCTTGTGCGTATCATTGCGTCACCTTCAAACTCGCATGTCACTACCTGGGAATGATCTATAATGCTAATACCACCCATAGAGGTTTAGTATATTGGTGAGGTATGTTTATAGTAATGATCCCTGCAAAAAAGAACACGATGTTAGTGAAAACATAGTGCACTTTGATCTCCTTTCTGCAGATTAGATTACAGTATTCCCATTGATTTCCTTTCATCTCTTTGATATCCATCGGTTTCCCCTCTAGTTCTTGGAAGCCTTTACCCTTAAATAAGGACATTGCAATTTATCTGAATTCACAATCCTTTTACCTTGTGAGTCAAGTTGTGCAAAGCAATGAACCTTAAATGGGATTTCTGCAGCTTATAGGCCTTAGGGCGTTGTGGTTCTATGCTAGGTTTCGTGGGATGAGTTGTGGTTAAGGATCGTGGTGTTCCAGCAAGGAAAAGTAGCAATTTGAAGTCAATTTTGAAGGGACTTGGAGAAATAGGACTGCGTGGTAATAGGTTGGATCACCACAGTAACAGATATAATCGGTTCTATGGGTACTGTTGATGTGGCTAGCCTCCATAGGTGTTTTGTGGCAATGCTCTTGGGTTTTGGTGAGCTGCGTCGCTGGGTTGAGTTAGAGAGATTTGGTTCTAATAGATTGGTAATGTGCAAATGGGTTTGGAAGCATTCTCAATGGTTTTTACCACGGTTCGAGGAGTATATTTCCTACCGTCATGAGGAATATGTTGCGTAATGGGATTTTCTCCGGGATGAGACCAAATGGAAGGTTTATGACTGATCGGGTATGTATTCTATTTGTGAATCAGAGTTGATTATGAGATTCTTGTACTCTTCACAGGATGGCATGGTAGATGCGGCATGTTGTGTGGGATTGAGATTTGCATGTGCAAGGTCATAGTTCAGTTTTCAAGGGAAGGAAATAAATTCAGAAGCAGCATGGATAGTTTCAGATGACTAGGCTAATGATATTACTAATCAAAATGGCTTGATGAGAGTATACATTCCAGAAGGGGCAATGTATTTTGATTTATGGATACTTCACTGGCACTGCGACACTCTCCTGGTTGATCGACTGCTGATATTAAAATTTTGCTATGTGGCACGGAAGAATTTTAGAAGTGTTCCTGGTGGGATGATCGTGAATGAGAGATGGGTTAGACATTCTGTTTGTGGAGTTAGCGTCAGATATAGTGATTCGTGTGTTCTATGGATTTGGAGACTAGGAATTCTCAAGATCAGATTGTTTCATAGTTGTAGACTGTGAATTCATGGCCGAAGCTAGCAAAGTGATAGTATGTGTTATGATTCCGTCATTGTGGGCTAACGGAGGGTTATTTATCCATTTGTGGGTGCCCAGAGTTGATTTGGGGGTCCATTGGTAGGCCCAATTAGGATGTGTATTCTACACCGAGCCGGATTGGTTAGCTCCATACTGCTATTGTTGAGGGATGTGCCATTCAGTTATTGTTGAGCTTATTCGTGTTCTGAAATGATCTGTGAGTTACTCTTCTATGCTACGAGGAGATGTGATTCGTTGGTTATAAGAACATCTGGTGCGGTTCTATTTGGACTTTATAGCGGAATTTGATCGAGGTGAGTAATTGGGTATTGCATGGTAGATGGTGCATGGGTTATGTTCTTTCAGGTTTTGTGTGGTAGTGTGTCATCTACTTCTCCGTGGTTATGGTAATTCACTTTGAGTACTTGATGTCGGATTGCGCCTGGTTATTAATTTTGAGCATGATGGCTGAGGTATTTCATATGGATCAGTGTTTGGATGGGGTCACGCATTGCAGCGGAGTTATGTTGAGATATGGGACCTTGTGTTAGATTTGTGTGTTTTGGTTCTACGGTGTGTGATTGTGTTACATCTCGCATTTTTGTATGTTAAAGTTTCGTCGTAAGTTAATCAACGTAAGCTCAGGGATGAGATTATATTGAGGTTATATGTATTTATTCTATTTTATAACAAGCGATAAGCAAGTGCCATGAAGGATAAAGGGTAAACGAATTAAAGGAAGTGAGTTTCGTTGAAGGTTGTCGATTTGGGATAAATAATGGTCCGAGCCATAATACCTGGTATTTATGGACTAGTGCTATACTAGGTACCCCATGACCATGATAGTAGGGTATGTAAAGCGTATTAAAAGGGAGTAGTATATTAAGTAATTTGACATAATTCTTAATTATGTGGGTAATTGGTTAATTATTGGTTAATGGGAGATTAACTATTTAATTAATAAATGGTTAGATAAGACTAACCCTCCCCCCACGTGGCAGCACCCCCCATCCCCATGCATGACTCTTACGTCATTAATATATGNAATGGTCCGAGCCATAATACCTGGTATTTATGGACTAGTGCTATACTAGGTACCCCATGACCATGATAGTAGGGTATGTAAAGCGTATTAAAAGGGAGTAGTATATTAAGTAATTTGACATAATTCTTAATTATGTGGGTAATTGGTTAATTATTGGTTAATGGGAGATTAACTATTTAATTAATAAATGGTTAGATAAGACTAACCCTCCCCCCACGTGGCAGCACCCCCCATCCCCATGTATGACTCTTAAGTCATTAATATATGTGGCAAGATTAAGAGATGTGAGAATTTGGCAAGTCTTATAACGTGAGTCACATTATTCATTTAATGAAAGAGATCCATTTTTAAGTCTTAAGAACATGAGTCATTAGTCTTGTATTTAAAGGGAGTATATACACTTGGTGGAATGGGCGAGGTGAAAGATGACTGCATTTTTATGCGACTCGACAGATGCTTAGCCAATATAGAATTCCAGCAGATGTTTGCAAGATTAGATATTACTCATCTATGTAAGATAGGTTCATACCACTGCCCGATGATGTTGAGTGTAAATTCCTCAACAGTGCCAATTAAGAAACCATTCAAATTTCTTAATTTCTGGACCAAGCATACATCTTTCAAAGTTGTTGTCGCAGAGAACTGGACTGTTGATTTTCTTGCTAACCCTTTAACTTTGTTCAATCACAAGCTCAAAAAGGTGAAGAAGTCCCTTTCAATCTGGAGCAAGGATACATATAGAAACATCTTTCAATAGATTTCTAGTTCGGAAGAGGTTGTCTTAGTCCATGAAACAATTCGAATTGAATCTTTCTTTTCAGAATAGAGAAACGCATATGAAAGTTCAAGCAAAGTTTGTAAAATATTTAGCTTTGGAGGAGGAATTCTAGAAGCAAAAATCTGGAATGTCATGCTTCAAAGATGGAGATAGGAACACAAAGTTTTTTCAAGCTCAAGTGAATAGAAGAATGAAAAGGTTGGAATTTAAGAGAATTCAAAATAGCGAGGGCAATTGGATTGAAGATACAACAACTATGGCNTAGATTTCTAGTTCGTAAGAGGTTGTCTTAGTCCATGAAACAATTCGAATTGAATCCTTCTTTTCAGAATAGAGAAAGGCATATGGAAGTTCAAGCAGAGTTCGTAAAATATTTAGCTTTGGAGGAGGAATTCTGGAAGAAAAAATCTGGAATGTCATGGTTCAAAGATGGACATAGGAACACAAAGTTTTTTCATGCTGAAGTCAATAGAAGAAGGAAAAGGTTGGAATTGAAGAGAATTCAAAATAGCGAGGGCAATTGGATTGAAGATACAGCAGCTATGGCAGATGAAGCTGTGAAATTTTTCAATGCTCAATTTCATGAAGATTAGGTTCCTGAAGCATTTGGGATACTCGGTCATGTGCCACACATGGTGAATAATGAACATAATGAAATGCTCATGAGGCAACCTACCAAAGATGAAGTGCAAGAGGCAGTGTTTGGGCTCAATGGGGACACTGCATGGGGCCTGATGGCTTCACTGGGTGTATTTTCCACACATGCTGGGATATAGTCAGAGATGATGCGTATGCCATGGTTAGAGCATTCTTCAATGGGCAGAATTTACCAAAGTTTGTGACTCACACAAATTTGGTGTTATTACCTAAGAAGAATGCGGTTAATACCTATTCTGATATGTGACCAATTAGCAATTTTATAAATAAAGTCTTCTCCACGGTTATTCATGAGAGGCTAGCTGGTATACTTCTTAATCTAATATCAGACGAGCATGTAGGTTTTGTTAAGGGGAGAAGCATCGTTGAGAATGTGTTGCTAACTCAAGAAATAATCACAGATATTATAATGAGGACTAAAACAGGGCCTAATGTTGTGATAAAATTAGACATGACTAAAGCCTATGATCGATTATCTTGGCTTTTCCTGACTAAGATTCTGAGGAAGATGGGATTTGGAGAAAGATTCATAGGTTTGGTTTTTGACATCATCTCAAAATATTGGTATTCAGTATTGTTAAATGGGCAGCCTTATGGATTCTTCAAGTCAACTAGAGGAGTGAAACAAGGAGATCCAGTATCTCCTACTCTCCTTATCCTGGCAGCTGAAGCACTATCAAGAGGTTTGAATGCACTTCATTTGAATTTGTACTTTTGTGGATTTGGATTACCTAAATGGAGTCCAAAACTCAACCATCTTGCATACCCAATGACACTATTATCTTTTCCTCCTCTTATGCTACATCTTTGCAATTGATAATGGAAGTGTTATCTGCGTATGAAGTTGCTTCTGGTCAGCTAATTAATAAATCTAAATCTGCAATTTATTAGCATCATTCTGCACTTGAGAGAGTATTGAACAAGGTTCAAAGGATAGCTGGCATCAGTAGGCAAGATCTTCCATTTATATATCTTGGTTGTCCTATATTCTACACTAGAAGAAAAATGGATCATTATCAAGGTCTCATCACCAAAGTCATGGATAAGCTACAATCTTGGAAATTAAAGTTGTGATCAATTGGAGGTAGAGCTATATTGATTTCACATGTTTTGCAAAGTATGCCAATCCACTTGCTGTCAGCTGTCAATCCACCTCCCTATATTATAAACAAGCTTCACAAAATGTTTGCTCAATATTTTTGGAGTAGTGCTGTGGGTGCAAAGAGTAGACATTGGACAGCTTAGCACAAATTGTGTCTGCTATGTGAAGAGGGAGGAGTAGGTTTTCGATCACTGCATGATGTCTCCAAAGTTTTATTTTTTAAGTTACGGTGGAACTCTAGAACAAAACCTATCTTATGGAGTTTATTCATGATTCAAAAGTATTGTAAGAAGCTCAATGCTATTATTGTTCCTTGGCTATATAGATCACATATATGGAGAAAGATGTTAGAATGTAGAGATCTTGTCAAACATCAAATTGGATGGCATTTAAAAATAGGATCATCTCTTTTTTGGTACGAAAACTGGACAGGGCTTGGAGCTTTATATTTTGTTGTACCTCCAGAATTTGTCATTGATGATTCTATCAATAATGTATATAAGGTGTTGCAGGATGTTATATGGGAGGTTGATAGATTGATGGACGTTTTTCCTGAGGAGTTAGCAGTATATATACTGGAGAATATTAAACCCCTAGTTGCTATTGATGTGCTAGGCAAAACATACTGGCTGTTGGAATCAAGAGGGGATTTTGCTGTGAAATCTGCTTGGGAGTTTTTGAGGAGAAGGAATGATCCTGCGATGTCATACAATAAAATGTGGGTAAAGGGATTGCCTTTTAAAATATCTTTCTTCTTGTGGATGGTTTGGAAAGCAAAGTTGCCTCTAGATGATTGGATGAGACGATTGGGATATTTTATGTCATCGAAATGTTGGTGTTGTGTTCAAGAGCAGGAATCACTGCCTCATCTGTTTTTTACATCATTTGTAGCTATAAAAGTATGGACATCTTTCCTAACAAATGCAGGAATAAGTATGGAAGGTTGGACACTACACCCGACAATTGCTAGATGCTGGACAACAAAGATTATACCACGACTGCAGCCTATTCTTCAAGCATTACCTGCGATCATCGTGTGGGAGTTATGGAAAAGAAGGAACAGTCAGAAATATGGTGAGGTGGTGACAATTAGTCGAGTTATATATCAAGTTTCTACTACCTTACAGTCTCTTGTCAAAGTAAGGAAACCTACTCTGCAAAATGTGCCTCATATATGGCCTGACGTAATACAAAGATTGGAGCAATATACTCCAGCTTTGAAGGTAAGAAAAGTAATCTGGGAATTTCCTACTGAAGGATGGATCAAGGTCAATACAGATGGTGTGAGTAGGGGAAATCCTAGAAGGAATTCCATAGGGTATGTGCTGAGAGATGAGGAAGGAGATGTAATTTTTGCACTAGGAAGGGAGATACCACAGACTACAAATAATGAGGCAGAGGCTATTGCAATTCTGGAGGCAATACTGTGTTGACCGTCGAGTAACACATGTTATGCTGCAAATAGATTTCATGCTCTTAAAGAGTGTATTAGAAGGAAAGTGGGTAGCCCCTTGCAATATGAATGAGTATGCTGAGGAGATCAAAATGCTAATGGAGGAATGCAATGTTCGAGTTTCTCATACTCTAAGGGAAGGCAATAGTCTAGCAGATCACTTAGCCAATCGTGCATTGGATGTATTCTAGCACATGGGGATAGTGTTCTTTTAGCCCGTTCAAGCCTAGCTGCTTTTCTATGAGGATCTTTCTTTTTGCCGGGCCATCTCTGTACAGAGGCTAAGAACCAGAGTTCCCAAACCTCTGATCCTCATCACTCTTTCGGCGTGCTTCAGCATGCAGGTCAACTGGTGGCATAAGTTCACTCTATGCCTCCTCCTCTTCAGACTGGTAAGAATGCTCAGATAAACTTTTAGAGCTTTCTTTGTCATTTTTGTCAATTAACAAGGATTGAGTACATGATAAGGCATGGGTAACATATTGGAAGGAAATGCAAAACAAAGATGGTTATGCGACCAGTTATGCGATCGAAAACCAGCTCTGTGAGCCGCAGAACATTTTGAGAAGATTGACATCATGCACCGTTGAAAGGTAGCTGGGGCATTGCATAGCCCAAATGGCATCCGGCTAAAGGAAAAGGTCCCATACGGCCATGTGAATGTTGTCTTCTCTTGATCCTCTAAGTCGATGTTGATTTGGTTGTAGCTAGAATAATAATCTAAGAAGCAATAAAATGACCTTCCCGCTAGCCGATCAAGCATTTGGTCAATAAAAGGCTGAGGGAAATAGTCTTTACAAGTAGCACTATTAACCTTCCGATAGTCTATGCAAACTCTCCATCTGGTCACCGGCCTCGTTGGGATGAGTTAATTTTTGTCATTTTGATTCACGCTCATACCTCCTTTCTTTGGCGCACATTACACCGGACTCACCCAATGACTATCGTCAATGGGGTAGACAACCCGCATCCAACCATTTTATGATTTCTTTCTTCACCAGCTCTTGCATGGAAGGGTTCAACCTTCTTTGATGCTCCACGCTAGGTTTGCTCTCTTGCTCCAATTGTATTTTTTGCTCACAAATTCCGGTGGTAATCCATCGCATATCCGCTATAGTCCACTCAATGGCCTGTCTATGCTCCCTCAAGGTGTTCAACAAGTGTTCCACCTCCACATCAATACACAAAGAAGAAACAATTACAAGTAGAGTTTCATTAGACCCATGAAATTTATACCTTAAGTGTGGTGGAAGTGGCTTGAGCTCAAGTTGTGGTGGATCGATAATTGAAGGCTTAACGGGAGGGATGACTCTATTCTCTAAGTCAAGAGAAAGCTTCTTTGGTTCATAAGCGTAGGACCCAAGCCCTTCCAATGCATTCACCGATTCCATGTATCCTTCCATGTCTTCACCATCAAAATTTACCAAAATAACCGCCAATGTATCACCAAGGCATTCCTCTTATATCTTCACCTCGACTGCATCCTCTGCCTCATCAACAACATCAATGACTCAGATACTTTCATATGCATGTGGCAATTTCATACCCTTAATCGCTTGAAAGGTAACCTCTTCGTCATTAACTCCGAACTTGATATCCTTTTGTTTTTAATCCGTGATTGCTCTCCCGGTAGCAAGAAATGGTCTCCCCAAGATGATAGGGATTTCTTTATCAACAACACAATCGAGGATTTCAAAGTCGGCAGGGAGGAGAAACTTTTGCACTTTAACAAGAACATCATCAACAATTTCCACCGGTCTCTTTATTGAACGGTTGGCCATTTGCAACCTCATACTTGTAGGCCTAGGCATACCTAATCCTGCTTGATTGTAAATAGAAAGGGCATTAAGTTGCTGCTAGCCCCAATATCACAAAGGGCTCGTGCAAAATTGCGCAACCCAATGGTGTATGGAATGCTAAAGGCTCTCGGGTCCTCTTTCTTTTGGACGGTGGTCGTTGCAATGATGGAACTAACCCGATGAGTGACATTCAACACTTCATTCTTGGTGGTTCTCTTTTTAGTGATCAAATCCTTCATGTACTTAGCAAAACCCGACATCTCTTGAAATGCTTCCACAAATAGAATGTTCATCGATAATTGCTTGAGAATGTCATAAATCTTCTCGAGTTTGCTATCATAAACCTTCCTAGAAAGTCTTTGAGGGAAAGGAGGAGGAGGCCTAGGAATCGGTGCTAGAGTTTTTTGTCCCTCTATTACCTTTTCCTTAACCTCTTCATAGTTCACTTCTTGAATTTTCACATTCTTCGGGAGTCTTTCAACTTCAACAACAATTTGCACCTTAAATTGTGCCTCGACTTCATGTTCAGAATCTTCCACTTCGACCACTTGTTCATTCTCTCCTTGAAATATTTTCC
The DNA here is from genome assembly GCA_000715115.1 of Nicotiana otophora. Lineage (NCBI taxonomy): Eukaryota > Viridiplantae > Streptophyta > Magnoliopsida > Solanales > Solanaceae > Nicotiana > Nicotiana otophora. Next base: position 41,368 of record AWOL01S0000690.1, read on the forward strand.
CACTTCGAGTTGTGATGCCATACAATGAGAAGTAGGACCACTCCTACTACCTTTTGGGTTTGCAATTGGGCCACTTGGCAGCGTGCCTTTCTGCTTCGGATTTTTCTCTCTTGAGAGGTCTCTCCTTTGAATCTCCAATTTTTGAATAGATGTGGTGTGAGAACCCACAAGTTCGGTCATATTCTTCATTGAAGTGTCAGATCTTTCTTGATTTTGCAATACTCGTTCAACCATGTTTTCCAACTTGGAATCACTTGAAAAACGTTCCTTGAAATGCAGAGAGTTAGAATATTGTTCCTTTGGTGGAACATAGGGGTTTGAACTCCGATTTGAAATTTATTATTGTGGTTGCTCCAATTTCCTTAATTTGATCTACCTTGGTCGTTTTGCCGCTATTGGTTGTCTTGCCCTTGTGGGTTAGACCTCCATTGATTTTGTTGCCCTGAACCTTGGTAGGGTTGTCTTTAATATCATTATTGAGAGTTGTTTTCATAATTTGCTTCTTCGTAATCCTCATTTGACATGTGTTGCACATCTTCCAAAACATTCACCTTTTTTGTTTGGCTTTCAGTGAGCATTATTATCAACACATTGATGTTGGTGGCAAGCCTAACAATTACTTCATCTCTTTCTTGGTGTTCCTTAATCATGTTGGTCAAGGAGGGTGTACCATATGCAATTCCACCTGTGGTGTTTTTGGAGTGCCAAGCTTGGTTATGTTCTGTCATCTTATCAAGGATTTGTGTGACCCTTGCAAATATTTTATGCACAAAGGATCCATCCGCTGCATTTTCGGCTATAGATTGGTTCATAGGATCCAAGCCCATGTGAAACTTCTCCAACAAAATATTATCCAGAAAACCATGATTCGGTTACCGTATCAAGTATAACTCGAATCTATTCCATGCTTCATATAGATGCTCTCCCGGTAATTGCTTGAAGAATAAAATTTTATCTCGGAGCTCGGATTTCTTGCTTTGCGGAAACCATTTTTCTAGGAAAGCTCGGACAAGTTCAGGCCAAGTATGGATGGAATTAGGAGGCAGATTTTGGATCCACTGTCTTGCCTCTCCAGCTAGAGAGTACTTGAATACCCTCAATCTTAGGGTATCATCTGAGACATGATTCTGCTTGTGCATCGCACACACACCCAAAATATTTCTGAGATGTTGTGTCGGATCATCATTTTTGGAATGTCGGAAAACCCCCTCTGCCTTGAGCATTAGGATTAGACTGTGTTCCACTTTGAAGGTGGCAGCATCAACTCTTGGAGGGACAATAGCATTTGTATCTTCAATATACTCATCTATATCCGCAAAAATATTCTCTTCTTTCGGCTCACCCATGTTTACCTAATGACACCAAGCAAAGTGTGATGAAATAGAAGAAGACGTAAATTAAAGCACACACTAATTAGTAATTTCAAAACCGTATTCCACGGCAACGGCGCCAAAATTTGATACTCTCAAATTACTCCTAAATAAATGGTGTAAGGCGGTCAATGTGAAATATAATAACCCAACTAGGTTGGGGTCGAATCCCACATGGAATAGGCGTGAAAAGTTTACTTGAGTAGTGTAAAAATTGACTTAAGTCGTAATCCGACTCCATTAGTTTAAAAAGAGAGTGTTGTGATTGTGAATTATTAGGAAAACAATTTTGTTACGAAAATGTAATTAATTCAATTAAGGAAACCAGGGTTGTGTCCCCATCAATGGAATATAATGTTATCGGTGTTAATATGATATATTTGTAATGGAAGGTCCTTTGATATGCAAATGGTTCCTAAATGACTACCCAATATTTTCCATTAATTAGGTAGTATTTTCTCTTTGTGATTTTCCCAAATATAAAAGAGTTACAGTTAAGAACAACTAATATTTCCTAAACAGAACCCACTTATTCCTAAACGATTCTATTAAACAAGGTTTAAAGCCTTGTGTTTTTGCTATTCAATTCTACCAAACCATAACCCATTTTGCCAAGTAAAGATAGAGTAAAATGGCATTAGTCAATAATTGCAACCATCAACAATAAATGAAGTGTGATAAATGAATAGGTATCAACCAACCAATATATATATATTCAATGGTAAAAACCCACTAACATTACACCCATTTAAGGTCCACAACCTTAGTATTTAAAACTAACTACTCATACCAGAATCCAAGAACAAAGCAATAAATAAAGTCATAAAGCTTACAAATAGGACAAGATTCTCTCTTCAAAAGCTTCCAAAATAATGGTGTATTCAATGCTCTAGGTGCACCCTCTTTTCCAGACAAGATGTCCCACAAAAAACCTAGTTATTCTATTTATAATGGGCTAAAAATCAGGGTTAAAAAGTGATAAATATGCCCTGCAGATCATGTCTGCGACCGCAGAATGGGTCGCAGACAGCTTTCCGGTCCGCATATCTTCATTTTCCGTCGCAAAGTTGGTTGCCCAGATCTCCAGTTTTCCGTCGCATTTCTGTTATGCAGGCGTATATCCATTTTGCGACTGCATGTCGTACCGCTGAATCATCTTTTCAGAAACGTTTTTTGCATTTGTTCGATCATTATGCAATCCACACAAGAGTTATGCGATCGCATAATGGATTGTAGAATCCACTCTCACAACTAGGTTGGTCTGCGGGCCGCACATCATTTATACGGTCTCAAACCTGCTGCATTTCTACTCTTTTACTAGTTTTTGGCATCTTTTCCATGTTCTTGGATCTTCAAATCTGCTTGTCTGCAAAACACCAAAACAACAGGAGAAATGACTTACAATGCTTTACAAAACGAGCTAAAGTCTATGTAATTAGTATCAATAATGCTGAAATTCTACAGCACATCAAGGCTAAGCAGTGCATATATTATTGCATAAGGCTAAGCATTGCCTTCCTTTGCATGAGACTAAGCACTGTCTCCATCACATTGCATGAGGCTAAGCACTGCCTCCATTATTGCATAAGGCTAAACGTTTCCTTTCCTTGCATGAGACTAAGCGTTGTCTCCACTACATGAGGCTAAGCATTGCCTCCATTATTGCATAAGGATAAACGTTGTCTTCCTCTGCATAGGGCTAAACACTACCCTAATCACATACAGGGCTAAACGCTACCTTGTCTCGTTATCTCATACGACTAAGCATCACTTGTTCCCTCTATCAAATGATTCATATCGCTGTATCTTTGCATTTCATGGTTTGAAACATCACCACATTGTACGAAGGCGTCATAGTCTGAAGTCATCATCCTCATAGCCCAAAGACATCATGCCATGGCCCGAGGATCTCTCAAAAGTGCATATCATTATTCAAAGGCTTCATAGTCTAAAGGCACCATCCTCATGGCCCGAGTACACCATTTCACGGCTTGCGAATCCTTATCATACGCTTTATGGCCCAGGACGTCATGGTCTAAGGATATCATCCTCATTGTCCACAGACAACTCTCACGGTGTGAAGGGAGTCTGCATCATTTTTAAATTTCCGCAATAACCCTATATATTCGCGTTCATTGTGTTTTAAGTTTTCCAGGTAACTTGGTAGGTAATCGTTCTACAAACGAGTGCAATTCTCGTTTCGGTTTTTGTTCACAACGTTCACATCCTTCGAACATCTAAAACATAACCAATGATCAGTAATTGATTACTCTTTGTTCCATAGCTGCCCGATCATTTATCTCGAATAGCCGTAACACTAAAATTCGCATTCATAGCTCCACCCGAAATTATCTGTTACTGATGACACTATCCTATCCAAGAGATCCTTTTTCTAAGCACACGACCACTCTTATAACAATTCCATCGGTTTCAATCACCGTTGGATCCAGAACTACACACGGCCTAATTTTCATAACAGTAGGGATATGTAGGCAACTCAAGAACTAGGGTTCGACCTCCATTTTTAAAAAAATGAATCATCCTCACTCATTTAAGACACAATTGGTCATCATTTTCTTTACCTAACAACTCTTTCATCATTCCGGGTAAAGAGGAGAAGCTGTTGATATCCAATTTTGCTCTCATATTTTATAAATATCATATATACTTTCAAAATATCATTTTTGCATCATTGCCAATTTACAACAGTCGTATAAGTATTTTCTATAATTGTTCGAATATTTATTAACTACCCTTTCAAATTATTTTCTGATGACTTAATCATCTAATTACAACCACATATATGTTTTATAAAATTGTTACCTCATTTTATATAATTAAGTTTGTATTTTGAGCTATCTGTACAATTTTACAATAATAGCCTATATTCTATGCATAACTACATTATTTACATTGTTTATACTATAATAGCATTATTATACTTTTATAATATTAAGCTATTATTTTCAATCATTTTATTGCATAAGTAATATTTTTATTATTTATGAATTACTTGTTATAAATTATTTTAAATAAATTTCGCATATTTAATTTATAGCCCAATACAAGGCTGATTTCGGACCAAAACCACAGGCCCAAACACCTAGCCCCCTTTATGTAATCCCACAACAACCCAACCAAACGACCCATTTTAAAATACGTTCATGACCCGTCGCCTTTGACCCACCCCGTTTCCTATTTAATCTTGGTCGTTGATCTCAAGTGATCAACGACCCATAATAAACCTCTCCATCTACTTATATATTTCACCCCCAAACCCTAAAGACACTTTTCGATTTCCACCGGCTCTACTCTCTCTACTCCTCTCTTCTCTTTACAAACCTATCTGTCATATCCCTAAATCCTCTCCAAATACGGCCACTTCGAGGCTCTTGTGAACTATGAAGCACTGGGGATTTGGGGTTTCCTCGTTCTCCAGTAATCGCAGCTCTTCCTGAGATTTTGAGTTCCTCATTCTTTGTTTACTTTGTTCGCAACTGGTTAGTACTTTATATTCTAGTAATTTTACTTCCCTCTAATTGTGTTTATGTTATGTGCATTAGCTTTATAGGGATTCCTTTGAGTTTAATTTTATGCCACTTTGTGTACAACCTTGTTTGTTTTAACGCCATCCTGTAGTTTCAATTCTGCTCTAGTCCTAATTTTTGCATAGTTAGTAAGTTGATTCATGACTTGTTTGATATTTATTGCACGTTGTTCGGATTTCTTGGAAACCATCTTATTGCTCAGAGTTGCTTTCTTCTTGTTGAATCCCTTATGCATAACCTGTTGTTTCTCTGCAAATCATGTGACGACACTGTCTAAATGCTTAGCCTAATGTACCCTTTCTTGACATTACTAACCCTTAATGCATGTCTAATGTAGATGTCCAAACGGATTGATTGGTCATCATCATGTTTAAGTGTAACTGGTTACTTAAAGACTGTTTTTTTTATCATGAATCCATCACTTAGAATCTCCTAGGGAACTAATGTACGCCCAGAACTTATTGGAATGTGTCTTTGCTGAGTCTTTCATGTACACCTACAATTTCCCTAGAATCAACTTGTGACTATATGAGTTCTATATGCCAATACTGTTACAATGCCTAGGCAGACTTGTTTCTTTGTTTTGGTGTTGTGTGCTCACTGATATATTTCTAGTAAATTTCTCCTTATGTCGACTAAAATAAGTCTTAGCCCTCTTCATGTGATGCATGCTTGCCTTATTTACCTGAAAGTTAGCTTATTCTCATCTTCAATGAATGCTCACCTATTGGATTTAAAACCTTTGGGTGGTGATTGGTATTAACCTGAACTTTTCACATGTTAAGCTCTACAAGTTAGTTATTCTTATTAGGCTCTCATGTTTAAGCTGCAAAGGATGTACATCACCAGTTCTTGTCTATGGCGCTACTAGGTTTTCATGCTTAAATCCCTGCCTAAAGCTCTCTAAGATAGTTATGGATCAAGCTTTGTTTTGAAACTTTGTTTGAAATAATCCTGTTGCTTTTAAACTCTTTTTCTGGAATGATAATCATAAACTTGCCTCATATGTGGCTTGTACGTATCCCAATTTAAGCATAATCTTGTTATATGCCCCGATTAGAATAGTTGCTAGTTACAGTTTTAAGAGTAGTTCTGTTACCTGTATGGCTGAATTTAGCATCCCTTAGCTTAAGCATTGGAATAGATTGGGCCTGGTATGTTGGGCATTCCATTGGTATTGAGGGTTCAAGTATACTGTCTGCACCTGGAGTTTGGGCCTGATGTCCGCATGAAGTCCTAAGCCTATTTGAAGGACCAGATGTATTACTAGTTATTCTACATTTGTATTTCGGCCTGTAATTATTTTAAATGATATGTAATATCTTGTAAACCTGAATGATGGGGAAATTAGTGGAAAAGGGTAACGGGTATATTATGTTCTTGCATAAAAGGGAAGAGAACATGTCTATAGGGTCTATGTGCTTTATTTGCTGTTTTTGTTAGCGTGCTTTATTTCTGCACACTCATAGGAATCATGCCTATAGGGATCACAGGCACTTCACTTGACTTGTCTATGTAACGACCCGACCGATCGTTTTGAGGATTTGCACTTCGCTCGGTAGTTTGTGGCCACGAGTAGCTCCGTATGATGTATTATGACTTGTGTGAATCGTCGGTGTCAATTTTCAGGTTCTTCAGAATTGATTCGGAGGATGATTCTCAACTAGGAAGCTTTAAGTTGGAAGAGTTTACCAAGTTTGACTTTTTGTGAATTTGACTCCGGAACGGAGTTTTGATGGTTCCGATAGGTCTGGATGGTCATTTTGGACATGGGCGTATGCTCGGATTTGCATTTGAATGTTTCTAGAAGGTTTTGGAAAAAATTAAAACTTTTAAGGTTTGGAAAGTTCACAAGTTTGACTGAGAGTTGACTTTGTTGATATCATATTCGGCAAGAATTATGGAAGTTGAAAAGCTCAAAGTTCATTAAGTTCGATTTGAGGTGCGATTCATCGTATTGATGTTGTTATGCGTGGTTTGAGGCCTCGAGTAGGTCTGTGTTATGTTACGGGACTTGTTGGTATATTTGGCCGGGGTCCCGAATAGCTCGGGTGAGTTTCGGACGAGGTTCGGACCGTTTCTAATTCTTATTTGGTTGCTGGTTTTCTACTGTTACCTGTTGCTCCTGGCATTCTTCGCGATCGCGATGATTTTGCCGCGATCGCAGAAGGTGTTTTGGTCAGTGGAGCTATTTGTTCTTCACGTTCGTGCTTGTGATGTTGCGTTCACACTAGATTAAAGATTTTAGTCTGCGCGTACATAGCTATGCATTCACGTAGTGTTGAGTGAGGGTTGGTCAGTCTATATAGGTCCTCCATCGCATTCGTAGTGAGTGGTTCGCGATTGCGGAAGTCTGGCAGTGTGCTTCATTGCGTTCCAGAGAGTCTTTCTGCAAACACGTAGTTTAAAGTGTCACAATGTAAGTTTGTGCTTCGCGACGCGTAGGTATCATTGGGCAGTGCATATAAAGTACTTTATTTCAGGGATTTCAGTCATTTTTTCAATTTTGGAGCTATGTAGATCGGATTGAGGCGATGCTTGAAGCAACTTTCACCATGTGGACTGGGGTAAGTGTTCTCTACGCAGTTTTTAGTTTATATCATGAATCAATCTTAATTTTTGGCATTGATTGAGGGTTCCAAAAGAGAAAATTGGGGGTTTTAGGCTAAAATTTCATAATGCGAATATTTTAGTTTTGAACATCGATTTGGAGTCGGATTTGAGTGAAACTAGTATGGCTGGACACATAATTAATTGATTTGCCGGGTTCCGAGGTGCGGGCCCAATTTGGAATTTTTGTCCGATTTTGGGATTTTGATTAAAGATTCAACATTTTAGCGATGGGTTTGTTTCCTTTAGCATTATTTGATGTATTTGAGTTGCTTTTGGATAGTTTTGAGCCGTTTGGAGGTCAGTACCCACGAGACGACATTTTTGGAGCATCGCTTGGCTTGCTCGGTATTGGAATTTTCTTGTTCGAGTCAAGTAACACTTCTAAGTTTGGTGTTGAGGGTATAAAACCCCGAATTTTGTGCTATGTGATTGGTGTTGAGGTGACGCATATGCTAGGTGACGGGGCGTGTGGGCGTGTACCATGTCAATTGTGACTCCGTTATTCTTGTGGTACTGTGTAGTTACCTGATCTTACCTGTAACCATAAAATTTCTACGTACTAGAGCTATTGAGCTGTGACCCATGTTAGAAACCATGTCTAGGCTACATGCTTATCTTGTTGAGACCCATTGAGGTCATTTCTACTGTTGAGTTATCTGCTTTCATTACATTACATACTCATTCATGCACATTCATATGCATATCATATCTCAGTCTCTGTTACCATTTATTGACACATCATATCATCATTTTGGGCTAGTTTCATGGCATTGTGAGCTTGAGAGACTGCAGAGATTGACGACTGTGTGAGGCCGAGGGCCTGAGTGTGAGTGATATAATGGGATCAGGTTTCACACCGCAACATGTTATATTGATTACATCTATAGGATCGGGCTGCATGCCGCAGCGGGTTTTTACTGATTTATGATAGCCTTTGGGTTGTAGGAGCTCCTCCGGAGTCTGCACACACACAGTGAGCGTGGTTGATTTATATTGCGGGATGGATCTTCCCCGGACATGGATCTTTTCCGAAGCATTTATACCCGGGGATGGATCTTCCCCACGGGCTAGATTGGCCCTACTCAGTACTGAGTGATTGGCCCTACTCAGTACTGAGTGATGTATATATTCCGGGATGGATCTTCCTTGGGCCGGATTGGCCATATACAGAACTGAGTGATTGATCATGATGACTGGAAAGTGTGAGATAGTGAGATTGAGTACTCTGAGAGTGTGAGTACATAAGTTCATCCCTGAGATACATTGCATTGACATGCAGACATGACATACATGCATAGAGATGTATTTTCCTTATGCTATACGATATCACGTAATATATGGCTTTTCACACATGTTGACATATGGGCATAGAGATGTATTCTACACTTGCAATCTAGAAAGAAAATGAAACACCTTATTTATTGTTGAAAGGATGTTTAGAAAAAACAATTGCAGTTTTCAAACTTACTCATATTTTTGGCAACTTCGGTAAACGACTTGGGTTTTCACTAATATACTAGAAAGGCAGATCTATTTTCAGAAATCATGATTTAGCTGAGCATTCTATCTCTGAGTTACTTCTTTTATTACTTACTTTACGTTGTTATGGATTATTGTTGGCTATTGGTGTTGGACCCGTCCTTTGTTCCAACTCTTCACTAATTTCAACCTAATGCTAGGTTTGTTTCTTATTGAGTGCATGAGGCCGGTTGTACTCATACTACACTTTTACACATTGTGTACAAATGTTGGTTGCTGATGCTGCTGTGATCGACGGGAGCTGGAATTGAAGACGTAGCTGCATTCCGGTTGTAGCTGTCTCTTGTTCATGGTTGCCTTAGATTCATAAAACTTTGTTTATGTACATTTCCAATAGATGATGTATTTATTTCACACCAGCTTTGTAAATTGTAATCTTAGTAGCTCATGATTTGTACAACCAGTCTATGGGTAACGTATTAGTTTCATATGATTTCTTTTATTTAATTGTCTTATTAATTTCATTGGAATTGGCTAGTTGTTAATTGGGTTACCCAGCAGGTTGGGTTAGGTACCATCACTACTAGTTGGATTTTGGGTCATGACAGTCTAATACTTGTACACTATTCAAAGCATGTTTGCTATAGTTGTTTCGATGTCTACTATTTTGCACACTTAGATAGCATAACACATGCTTTGCAAAACTAGAACATGTCAATAGGGCCACAACTAATTAATCAATCAATCGCTTCTAGTGCTTTTATTGCAGTGCTTACCCAAATATCGTGACTGTAGGATCTTAATCAATTAATTGACTGCTTTTGTTGCTTCTTTGTACTGCCATACTTAGATGACATGCCTATAGGGATGAAGTATTATAAAATGATATTCGATTGTCAGTCAATAGAAATCCTGCCTATAGGATACTGTCACCCGCCTAAGAAGCATGTTTATAAAATCAGCCCTGTTAATGTTGAGCATTTAAATAGTTGTACCACCTCATTGTGAAAACAATTAGAGATCATACATATAGGACCTGCAATACCCTTAATCTGCCTATGCATTAGTCTAAAGCTGCAATGCTACATGTACAATAGTGGAAATCAGAATCACATAGAGACCATGCTTATAGGACTTAATGACTTAACGTGTTCTAATTTAAAACTATCTACCTGCGTGCAATTTGCTGCTTACGTGTGGAGGCCAACTTGAGCCATTTATTGACTTTGTGTGAAGTCCTATATTTTTCGAATGCGTGCCTAGTTTTATCATTTTGAGCATCCTAAGTAGTGTCTAGAACCTCCCAAAAAGTAGGTCCAAAGCTTCCTAGACCATAGGCATAGGACGGGTAGCGCACACATATGAGATAATTTAGAATTTAATTAGAGCGCTTTAAGTAAACCACTTTAACATAGTAATCAGGTAGCAGGAGATGATAGTCTGTGCCCTTTGAATAATATGAGCAACCCTTACTCTAAAGGAGTTGCGAAGTATTACTCGGGGTGGTCCTTTATGCTAGAACACTTAGCACCCCTCTCCTTTACATGTTTATTGATCACACTTAGTCATTGAATATAGAATAATTACGTTGTACCTTGTAACCTCTAAAGACTTGTTTTGACTATCTATATTTTAATTGTTGACCTAATTTTCTTTACACTTGTTCACAATAGAACCTTTAAACTCCTTGTCTTCCCACACTTATATGATAACATAGGACAATTATGATCCGATTATCCCACATATTATAAAATTCCGCTAGGACCCATAGTTGTCGACCTCGATGAGTGCCTGACACCTTCTCTTTGAGATAATTTGAGCCCTTACCCGATCTTTGGTAACATAGACTAGTTAAAACAGAGTTATTTGAAAATAGGTGCCCTAAAGTACCTCAAAATCATTGGGTGGCGAATCTTCTCTTTAAGTTCCCATTACAAAGAGTTGTCACATGTCGAAGTCCGCTTTCGCGGGAAAAAGGGGAATGACAATAACATTTTAGAGATTTGTTATAGATCCACATTGGAAATTTACTGTTAATATTTTATGTGTTTCGTTACTACTTGTTGTACATCCTCCATGTCTACTTTATATATTTTATTTCTGTTTGACCATTAGTAAGTGTCAAGTCGACCCCTCGTCTCTACTTCTATGAGATTAGACTAGATAATTACTGGGTACGCGCTGTTTTACGTACTCACGCTACACTTCTGCACTGAATGTGCAGGTACTGAGACCGGTACTTCTAGTGGTCACACGGGCACGTAGACGCATTTCCACAGAGACTTAGTGGTGAGCTACTTGCCTTGGTTTGATCTGCAGCACCGGATTCTCCTTCTACCTTGTTTACTATTCCTATCTATTTTACTTCGGACAGTAGTTGTACTAGTTTGTATATTCTCTAAATTGCTCATGCACTTGTGGCACTGAATTTTGAGGGCTTCTAGCATTTATGCACTGTTGTACTTATAATTATTGTCATTGTGGTTTATTTATTATTCACACTTAATATTTTTGAGAAAGAAGTATGTACGGTCGCAGAGATTCATCTATTATTCGGTGTATTTAATGAAACTTATGCCTTTAAAAATTAAAAAGAAATAATTAAAGTGGAGGATCACGTCTGGGCTTGCCTAACGGCGGCGTTAGGCGCCATCATGACCTATTAGTGGTTTTGGATGGTGACAGTTTGGTATCAGAGCTTCAGGTTCACATAGGTCTCACGAGTCCTGAGCAAACCTAGTTAGTCTTGCGGAACAGTGCGAAAACGTTCGTACTTATCTTCGAGAGGCTAGGGTGTGTAGAAAAACTTTCTTTCTTCATCTCCTATCATACAATTGATATTGTGCTAAGTATCCTTCTATTATTCTCTCACAGATGGTGAGAAAGCATGAGGTAGATGTACCCGGCGGTAGAGGGGCTGCTCCCCCCGTTGATAAAGGTCGAGGTAGAGGCTGGGGGAGGATCCCGCTCCTATTAGAGGACGAGGGAGTCCTAGAGTTGTTCATGTTGTACCACCAATTGATCCAGTGGAGGATCCCGTTACTGAGGAGGAGGATGAGGCGCCTGCAGCTGAGCCGGCCCTGACAACTTTTATTACTTAATCGGGATTTCATGAGGTCATGGGTCGTATGCTGCGGTTCATGGATTCTATGTAACAGGCTTGTTTATTTCTGGCAGACCCTGTAATATATCAGGTAGGAGGAGGAGCACAGAACCCAACCGCTTAGGCACCAGGGCACGCTGCTGCCGTATATCAAACCCACAGTGCACTACCTACAGGCGGGGNACGAGGGAGTCCTAGAGTTGTTCATGTTGTACCACCAGTTGCTCCAGTGGAGAATCCTGTTACTGAGGAGGAGGATGAGGCGCCTGCAGCTGAGCCGGCCCTGACAAATTTTATGACTTGATCGGGATTTCACGATGTCATGGGTCGTATGCTGCGGTTCATGGATTCTATGTAACAGGCTTGTTTATTTCTGGCAGACCTAGCAACATATCAGGTAGGAGGAGGAGCACAGAACCCAACCGCTTAGGCACCAGGGCACGCTGCTACCGTATATCAAACCCACAGTGCACTACCTATAGGCGGGGTTTAGCCAGTTGCCAGCCGTGACCGTTGAGCAGCAGAAGCGGTTGGACAGATGGACTAGGTTTCATCCTCCAGTCTTTGAGGGTGAGCAGTTATAGGACCCACAGGATTTCATTGATCGTTGCAAGGAAAAGCTACGTATCATGGGAATATTGGAGTCCAATAGGGTGTACTTCACCATATTTCATTTTGAGGGAAAGGCCCGCAGATACTTGCAGGCTTACCTCCATTGCAGGCCAGAAGGTTCACCTCTCTTGACATAGGATCAGTTTATGCATCACTTCTTGGAAAAGTACATACTACCTTCAAAGAGAGTAGCTTCGGGGTCAGTTCGAGAGGATTCGTTAGGGTCATATTTCTGTGACCGACTATGAATGACTTGTTTTGCCATGCAACTATTGTGGGATATAAAGAGGGTGTAGAGGTTTATTACATGCCTACACCCTGAGCTTCAAGTTTCTATTGCCCGTGAGGAAGAGATGGGGACTTCCTTTCGTCAGGTTGTAGATATAGCTCGGTGGATCGAGCATATCCGTAACCCCAGCGGAGAGGTTGCATCGAGGGATAAGCAACCTCGACATTTTAGTGGATTCACTAAAGCCCCATTTGGGGGAAGAGGTCAGTTCATGAAGGGCCAGTCTAGCAGACCCATGCATCTAGCTCCACAACCTGCTCGGAGTGCTGCAGCACGACCCTATTTCAGTGCTATTCCAGAGAGTACTTACCATCCGCCAGCTATCCAGGGTTCCTCCAGTGGGTATTCAGGCCATCAGGGTAAGACTTCGGGTCAGCATTTCTTTATTCCGAGGGTTTGTTTTAAGTGTGGGAAGTTGGGTCACGTGAACAGATTTTGTCCCAGACTATGGGGCAAGGCAGTGCAGCAGGACCAACGGCCCATGATTACTGCACCAACTACCACACCGGCAACCCGACCAGCCAGAGGTGGAGGGCAGGTGGGTAGGGGTCTCCCTAAAGGTGGAGGCCAGTCAAGTGGTGCTCCAGCTGAATCCTATGCTTTCTCAGCCTGGCCAGATGGAGTCGCCTCCGATGTAGTGATCACAGGTACTATTTATGTTTTCCGTAGGGATGCTTCAGTATAATTTGATCCAAGGTCTACTTATTCCTATGTTTCTTCTTTATTTTCTCTTAATCTAGATTTCTCTCGTGAGTCCTTGGGTGGTCCTATATATGTCCACGCCAATGGGCAATTCTGTTATTGTGGATCGAGTCTACCCGTTATGTGTAGTGACTTTCTGTGGTTATGATAACAGAGCAGATCTTCATTTGCTTGATATGGTTATTTTCGAGGTTATCTTGGGCATAGATTGGTTGTTTCCTTACCATGCCATTCTTGATTTCCATGCCAAGAATGTTACCTTGGCGATGCCTGAGTTGCCCAGATTAGAGTGGAGGGGTTCGTCTGTTGGTACTTCTAGTCGGGTTATTTCTTTCTCGAAGGCTCGACATATTGCCGAGAAGGGTTGTTTAGCCAATTTGGCGTTTGTTCAAGATACTACTACAGAGACTCCCATGATAGATTCAGTGCCGATGGCACGAGCATTTTCCGATGCATTTCCTGTTGATCTACAAGGTATGCCGCCGGATTGGGATATGGATTTCGGCATTGATTTCTTCCCAGGCACCCAACCTATATCTACTTTGCCTTACCGCATGGCTCCAAAGGAGCTCAGGCAGATAAACGAGAAGCTTTAAAAGTTTCTCAAGAAGGGGTTCATCTGGGCAAGAGTGTCGCCTTGGGGCATACCTGTGTTATTTTTGAAGAGGAGGGATGAGAGTATTCATGTGTGCATTGGATTACCGTAAGTTGAACAAAGTCACCATCAAGAATAAGTACCTATTTCCACACATTGATGATTTGTTTGATCAGCCATAGGGTGCTAGAGTGTTCTCGAAAATGTATTTGAGATCTGGGTATCATCAGCTGGAGATTCGTGCTTCGGATATTCCGAAGACGACTTTCTTGACCAGATATGGGCACCATGAAACTTTAGTGATGTCTTTTGTCTTAACTAACATCCCAACAACATTTATAGATTTGATGAATCAGGTGTTCAGGCCATATCTTGACTCCTTTGTCATCGTCTTCATTGATGACATATTGATCTACTCGCATAGTATGGAGGTGCACGAGAATCATTTAAGGTTAGTGCTTTAGATCTTGCGGGAACACAAGCTATATGATATGTTCTCCAAGTGTGAGTTCTGTTTAGATTCTAAGGCTTTCTTGGAGTATGTTGTATCTGGTGAGAGTGTTAAGGTGGTCCAGGGTGGGCCTCGTCCTACTATATCGACCAAGATTACGAGTTTCTTGGGATTAGTATGTTATTATAATCGGTTTGTGGATGTCTTATCATATATTACAACTCCTTTGACTAGTGACCTAGAATGGTGCTCTGTTCAGATGGTCCAATGATTGCGAGGCAAGCTTTCAAAAGCTCAAGACCGCATTGACTACAACGTCAGTGTTAGTGTTTCCCTCTGGATCAGGGATATATACTGTGTATTGTGACGCTTCACGCGTTCGCTTGGGTTGTGTATTGATCCAGGAGGGGTGAATTATTGCATATGCTTCACGTCAGCTAAATCCCCACGAGAAGAATTGTCTCGTGCATCATTTGGAGTTGTCTTTAAGAGGTGTCTTTCGAGGTTTACACTGATCATTGCAGTTAAGTAATGGGATCTTAATTTGAGGCTGCGTAGGTAGCTTGAGTTACTAAAGGATTATGATATTACTATCCTTTATCATCTGAGCAAGGCAAATGTGGTCACAGATGCCTTGAGAAGGAAAGCTTAGAGTATGGGTAGTTTGGCATTCATTTTAGTAGAGGAGAGGCCATTGGCTTTGGACATCCAGTCCTTAGCCAACCAACTTGTGAGGCTGGATATTTTTGAGCCCAGTCAAGTTCTTGCATGTGTTGTGGCTCAGTCTTCTTTATTCTAGCGGATCAAGAATCGTCAGTATGATGACCCGCACTTGCTGGGCCTTAGAGAGACGGTGCTATAGGGTGATGCAAAAGAGGTTACCATCGGTGATGATGGTGTTCTGTGATTCCATGGTCTTTTAGGTGTTCCTAATGTTGATGGTCTGAGGGGGACGATTCAGGAAGAGGCACATAGTTTGCGGTATTCTATTCATCCAGGTTCTACAAAATGTAGCGTGACATGAGGTAGCATTGCTGGTGGCGGCGGATAAAGAAGGACATAGTCGAGTATGTGGCGAGGTGTCTATATTGATAGCAGGTTAAGTATGAGCACTAGAGGCCAAGTGGCCTACTTCATAAAATGGTTATACTGGAGTAGGAGTGGGAGGCATCACTGTATATTCGTAGTTGGGTTGCCGCGGACATTGAGGAGTTCGATTCTATTTGGGTCATTGTCGACAGACTGACCAAGTCTACACAATTATTCTGGTGGTGACTACGTAATCTTCAGAGAGGTTGGCCCAAATTTATATTTAGGAGATTATCCTGCCGCATCGTGTGACTATGTCCATCATTTCTAATAGAGGCCCTCAGTTCACTTCACATTTCTGGAGAGCAGTACATCATGAGTTGGGTACCCGAGTAGAGCTCAGCATAACTTTTCATCTGGAGACCGACGGGCAGTTAAAGCAGACAGTTCATATTCTAGAGGATATGGTAAGAGCATATGCTATTAACTTTGGAGGGTAGTGGGATGGATTATTGCCTTTGGCCAAGTTTTCTTATAGCAAAAGTTATGAGTCTAGAAACGAGATGGCTCCTTTTAGGCTTTATATGGTCGGCGATGACGTTCCCCCTTCGGGTGGTTTGAGCCCGGTGAGGCTAGGTTATATGTCACTGATTTATTGAAGGATGCCTTGGAGAAGGTAAAGTTGATTCAACAGCGACTTCGCATAACACACTCCAATACAGAAGAGTTATGCAGATCAGAAAGCGCATGATTTATCATTTATGGTGGGCGAGAAATTTCTCTTGAAGGTCTCATTGATGAAGGTTATCATGAGTGTAACACCCTGGAGAATTTCGAAGAACTTAAGAGCTATTAAGAAAGTCGATGTGCGCTAATTATTATTTTTTGGGTAGACAAGGACTATTATATGAATGATATCAATTGATCATGATAATATATGTATAAGGTGCATTAAGAATGGTTTATGGTCTAATAAGGACTATTTCGCATAAGATCTAACTTCAAACGATCATAACTCTATTGATAGGAAGCGTTATAATGGTGTATTACTATCCAATGAAAGCCCTTTGAGTCTAGTTTCCAACGCTTCAAACCGTTCGTCATTTGGACACTCCTACAAGAAGTTATGACCAAATTACCAAAGGCTGCCAGAATGCGATTCTGCGACCAATTCTGCCACCATTATGCGATCGCAAAATGGTTATACGACCGCAAGCTGGTCGCAGAATGGACCAGAACAGCCCAGTTCTGGGCACCAAATTGTGCGGTCCATTGTGCGACCGCATAGTTGAATTCGGAGGGTTAATTTTCCTCTTTTCATAACCCGACCCCATTTTGATAAATAGGCTTTGGGGCTTATTTTAGGGTGTTTTTATGAGGGTTTTAGAGAGAGGTAAGAGAATTTTAGAGAGAGAAGGAAGGAACCTAACATTATAATAATCCAATCTTGCACCAATCTTCAAGAATCAAGGAAGCTAATCACAAGATATTCATCTAAGAGTTAAGGTTCCATACCCTAGTTTCCAATTTCGAATTTGGGTAAAAGATGGTTGATTTGGAGTATGATTCTTGGGTATAAGATCATTATTTATGCATGCTTGTACTAATAAGGTTTGTGGGAAGATTGTTGAGCTCAAATAAGTAAAAGTTGTGTTGTGTTTGATAAAATGCTGAAATGAGTTGAGATCATGAACATCTTCCTAATAATGGTTCAATTTTTGTTATGTCGCAAAATAGATTGGGATTGCTAGAATTTTCGGAACGTTGTAGTAATTTAAGGAAAGCTCAAAGCAAGGTATGTTGGCTAAACTTTCTCTCTTAGAATAGATATCCATAATATTTCCGTAAGATCAAGTATGATTGGCTTAAGATTCCAAACTTCTATATTCCGGTTTATTCCCTATAAACTTGTTTATTCCAAATGAGCCTTACGTCGAAAGATAGATGTTCAAAGTATGGTTTGCATATTAAAATGTTGTGGCTTTGAGTCGTGTTTTAGATGAGAACTA